>BGZK01001142.1:0-201676 GCA_005406025.1 Eumeta japonica
TAATATTTAACGAAAACAATTCGTCTAAGTGATGTCATCTCATACGCAAAACAGCCACAAGTACTGACGCCATGTTGCGGTTACAATAAATTGTTTAGTGTTTAATATTTTGTATTGAATTGGGCATAAAACGTTTCTAATAGATATAGAGGTACTACGTAATCATATAATTATAATTATTTTACAGATAATAAAACCGAAGACTGTAGTTTTAACACACTGTTAGCTAGTTCTACTACAATATAATTAAATGATCTTTGAATTAGTGATAGTCATGTGCGTCATATAAGACTCACAATGATAATAGGCTATAAATAAGAATTATTTTACATAAGAAAATACACACAATTCGGTCCATTTCATTAGGTCGCACATTCCATATCTAACAGACTGAAGTAGTTCAAAATCTACGATAGTAATTTTTTTAAGCAAAGTATAATAATTATCAAAATAAGACAGATATATTTATTCCAATATCATTTATTCCGGTCTGGCAACATTCTCTTCACAGATTTAGTTTAGAGTCAAATTTGGACTTTCCCACCAAAACATTTCTACTTTCGAATCTCACTTTTCATTTCATATTAGCTTCCTTCGTCAATTATACTTTTCAGTTTAATTCCTTCGACAGTCTTAGCAAAACATCATTCTTGCTTTTCCACTCAAGTTTTTTTCCATTTTACTTTTATCTTCTTTAGCACATTTACAGTGCTTCAAACTCTACAACTTTTTTACTTTTATACAGTTTAAACTAACAATCATTTTTTAAACTAATAATTATTCTTACAAACCTTTGTTTTGTCATATATCTTTGTTTTGTTACATAGTCTCGGTTTGTCTCTGACATTTGACTTCCTTTATTTGTTACAGCTCGCTCTTCGTTGTTTCGGTGGCGCCATCCGAAAATGGTTTTGTTCGTGCCTTCTGTTCTAAACATCCATTATAATATAACTAGCGTCAAATTGTATGCTAGTTATATGCATAATAAATTTTCATTGCGACATCCACAAATTGTCGAAGTAGAACGCAAACGTTGTATAAAACAATGTTACTAGTAAGCAATATTTAGTTATTTAATTTTTCATGTAAATATTAATCTTCCCTCAAAACTGAATCAACTTTCTAACACTGAACCTAGGAATTGTAACTATTTCCAAAATAATTATCTCCATCTAAACATTACTTGCATTACGACAATTTACGTACGAAATTAATTGCCGATTTGTCATTATCGGTTTTACGATTTTGATCACATAGATTTTGGAAAAAATCACCAAAGGAATTAAATCTGTTTAAAAGGTAAATTTTATTTGGTGAAGCGCATATTTGTTTTTTCTGGATACACGTTAAATTTCCTTCTGCAATCTCTTCTACAAATCCCATCGTCCAATTATTATCCACTAGTAATTGGCCATATTTAATCTAAGCAGTTGAATATCCATTTGAAGGTAACTGAAGTGCCCACCTTAAGCGTTCAACATTGAACCCACCCGTTTTAATAATAAATAATTAAATTCTCCCGCAGACCCAACGACGCGGCGGCATTACAATTTTTCCATCGGCGCATGAAATTGGATTCTCGGCCCTCGCATTCTGAAACGACCGTCCCATGAATATAATTTGGGTCCTCCTTGCGAGAACTGATCGACATAAACTGATTTTAATATATTGCATTTCGATGCTGATAGAAATTATATACTTCATGATATGTATGTTCACAATATATGGGAATCATTTCAATTTTAATCTTGTGTTCAACCCCAATACAACAGACAGTGATATTTAATTCATTTAATTAAAAAATATTCATATCAAACAATTTGATAAAGAAACTAATATCTAATGCACAATTATTACTCTATAAATGGCTGTTCATTTTTGCTTGTATCATTCTCAAAAGATATCACAGTCTTAGAACCCTTTTGAAATATTTATTCCTCTGTTGTAACTTAGACTACGTTTACACGACGTCCATTCGATTTGATTTTTTCAGGTACACGGTTATAATATATGGAACACAGTCTTTCACACGATCCATCGTATATAAGAAGGAGAAGCGGGCAGCATTCTAGGAGGTATTGGATTCATCCTTTGCTGAAGAGACTGGACAACATCAAGATTAAAGATTTGAATGTTTTTTCCAACGCTTTACAAAAAATGGACGAATCTTATTTAATTCTTCATTTAAAGAAATAGATTTTCGATCGCTATGTGAAATCCGTCCTCCATTTTGACGATTGCTACAAACACCACGACATCAAATGCGTTGCGCGCGCGTCTCGGATTCGAAGGACAAATTTGTCTTTGTAAACGATACAAGATATAGTAGGTTTATGTTGTGTTTGTTGCGAAAGAGTGCGAATAGGATTCACACCTTAAGGTTTCCGTATAAAATTAATTATGTATGTAGATGTTTCATTCACCGAGTCAAGATGATTTTAATCTGTTTTCGATACCAATACTGACGAGAAATTGGAGTCAGGAAGACCGAAACTTTTTTTCATATTAAAACATTTTTTTTTTTTTTTTTTAGAACAATATCACTGAATTTTGGAAATTTTTATTTTTTTATAATGGAAAATTTAAACAATTTTATCCCATGTATTGGTCTAAATTACAGTTCATGCTCCAATTGCAACTGTAAGCTCTTACACTTGCAATTGGAGTATGTATGTAGAGTATCTAGGTTTTGATTCCCTTGAGAGTATCAAAACATGAGGCATAAACGGCCGTATCTTTTTATTGCGTTAACTTAGAAATTTGATATTTATTCACAGCTTCAAGTGATTGCAAAGGATATTTATTTCAACTTAATACCTCCACGCGTTCTTTAGAAAAAGGTCTTGATAGACAAGCAGACAATGCAATGATCCTACAACAATTTCTTTTTTTTCTGTTTGAGGTACGGAATAGTAAAACATGATAAATTTCTAAGGCTTATAAACAATTTCTTGACTCTCGCTTCTCGATGTAGACCAGTACTTAGAAAAGGATGAATCCAAAACCTCCTAGAACGCTGCTTTGATCTCCGTCTACTATACCAATATATAAGAAATGGAACACGTGGGTGCACCATGGCGTACGTTGACTGACTGGCTGCATTTCTCGTTGTATTAAAATCGAATAGACCGGCCATCGTGTGAAAGATCGACTCGTATAAGTTAAAACTGAGAAAAAAATCGAAACGAATATTGGTCGTGTAAACGTAACCTTAGACAGAAAAAGCGTTATATAGAGTAGAGCTTGTTTATTGAAAAAGAAACTTTAAATTTTGAACACGTAAGATTTGATATCATTACTTGACCCTATCTAAAAAGATATTTTTGCATATGTGCACAAAACCCCGATAACCATAAACCATAACCATAAGCCAGTACACGTCAAACAATGACTTCTTCCACTTTTACTATACTAATATGGAATATATGGCGGCTTAGCCGAGTCGCAAAGGACTTAAAGTCGCCCTTTCCATAGGTCTAATAGCGTGCGTAGTGGCCGTGGAGCGTGAACCGCGAACATTTTTACGCCCGACTCGAGCGCCATTAGAGCCGCCCCGTTATTGCGGATCATGGGCGAAATAAAGCTCTGTTATTGTCACTTACCGCTCACTAACGCAACCGCTCGGAAAAAGTTTATTTATTGCAATACGTATTGTGCGAGTAACTGGACGGTAGGGAGGACGTATAAAGAAATGATATAACGCTAGAAGTTACATAAAAACGATATAAGAGACGAGATTGCATGGTATTTGTTATTGAAAAGATCCTAAAAGAATCGAGCTTTATTAAGTTAACCAGATTTCTTGGAAAATCGTAAGTGGTTTATGTAATCGTAACGGTAGGTCCCAATTTGTTTACACTTGGATATCATAATATATATATATATAGAAAAACATGTATTTTCCTATCTGTTAATATTATAAATAAATTTTAAAGTTCTAATACAATTTCAAAATGGATTAATTCTAAAAACACTCGATTCGTTACAGTAACTAACACGCAAATTGACATTTGAAACTTTCAACTTTTTAAAGTTTTGTCGGGCCCATAACTACAGCCAGGTCCGTCTTACGCTATGCAGGGACCTTGGGCGTGCAGATCCGAGACCTTTGGGAACACAGAGTTTGGGACCCTTTTACGTGCAATTATATGATGGTGACGGCATTTTGGAGCCTTCATCGAACTGGGAGCCCCTGGGCCTGTGCCGAAGTGCACTTACGATAAAGGCGAGACTAAGTACAGCTATAGTACGAAAAGAGAAAAGTAAAGCACACGTATTAACGTAACATGAGCACCACATTCTTTTTGACATTTATATAGGGAGCATAAGAAATATAGTTTAAAAAATTAAAAAACACGCTTGATAAGTGAAAAAAAAATGGCACAAAGCACCCCACGCTTTTTTCACAATAATACTAATCTTTTTTCGTTCATTTATATTTTCTGCCTATATTAAGAATTATTTTTTGGTTTTTAGTTCGATGTGATCATCAAAGCGTGTTTTTTAGTTTTTTAAACTATATTTATTTTCCACTTTTTAGTTCAATGTGATGATTAAAGCGTGTTTTTTAGTTTTTTTAAACTATATTTATTTTATACTTTTTAGTTTGATCGATTATCAAAAAAAATTGTATTCCGAGTTCTTGTGAGTGTTTGGACGTGACGCACATTTTTTTTAATATCGTAAATCTACGACAGAGGTTGTACGGATGGGAAATTCTTTCCGAACGGGAGAGTTAGGGTCAAGGTGTTAATTTTCAAAAATGATACTGAAATCGATAGCATTGTAAACCTTTGATAGAGGGCGGATGATTGTAAAATTCTCTTCGAATAGAAGATTTAAGTTTGTGGTCTTAATTTTTGAGAATAATTCAGTTTTGACGTTTTTGCTATAGAGTTTAATATGAAATATTATTTTATCATGAATCCATTTTCTTTATAGATGAGTTGATTGAAAATATGAACTTTTCTACTTAACTTCTACATCCAAAGTTTTAATTATATTCATTTAAATTTCAAAAAGAAATCTTCAGAACACTAAATATTTTATCAACATCAAATTATGACATTGTATGAATTACCTATTTTTTATATTAATTCTGTTTATTCGTAAGTCCCTATTTCGAACTGATTGAATTTACACCGATACCGAATAGAATTACCAAACCAAATTAATTAATCCTGGCGATCCTGACCAGGACAATTAGACAAACTTATCAAATTATTGTATTGTCACCGGTCCTTGATAAGTCTACAAAGTTTCAATAAAATCTGACCGTTCAAAGTGGGTCTAAATCGACTCCAAAGAAGTCGGTTACAAACAAACAAGCAAACAAACAAACATACAAGTGAAGCTAATAAAAGCGTGTTAAAAATGGAAAGTACGACTTCATAAATGTCAAAAACAAAATCTGAAAAATGATTTACCCTGCAGTTCATCCCTAAAACTTCCAGCTACTATATCGTCGAGGCCAAAAATATTGTGATATATAAGTTTTTTTTAATTTTTTCGTATCGAAAATTTGAAAGACAGTTGACCCTGCACGCAATTCCTGAAACTTTGTTCTACTTTCGAGGTCAAAGCGTTCAAAAATATACCTAGGAGTAAATTGTTGAGATATGAAATACTATAACTCAAAAGATCAATTTCTGTAGTAGTATCGAGCTCCTCGAGCTCAAAAATATAGGTTTAATACGTTTTGAGCTTTTCGAGTTCGAAATTCTAGATTGACATAAAAACTATAGATTTCTTTAAATTTTCCAGCTACAATGTCTTTCAAACGCATTGTTCAATTTTGATCTGTTTTGCGGCACTTGACGTAGTTTTTGAAGCAAAAAAAGATGGCGGAACGCTAAATATCAGTTCATTAAGAAGTTTATTATTTTGACAATAAAATTTTCAATTTTTTCGTAACGATGCTTTTCAAATAAACCAACCGATTTGAATATAATTAGCATCAATCGACGTCATTTTTTGGGAAGAGTTGATTGAGCTGATTTGAGCACAACCAAGGAGATTAAAATTTCTTTGGTCTTAACTTCACGCAATTTCCACACATTAAAACTAATACTAAACAAAATTTCGGAGTTGCATTCAAAGTTTGAATTTAGATTAAAAATTAAATTAAATTACAACGTTTTACCCCCCATTCACACTTCCCTCCCTGAAGTGACTTCTGACTGCAGCATGTGTTTGTCAGTTAGTAAGAAAGGTTTTCTTATATTAAAATTTTTCACTGAGCTTTATCATTTTTAATTTTCGTAGCCAAGCTCTCTGTCTATAAAATCAAGCGAAAAGACGCTCCAGAGAACGATAAGAGGACCTAAAGGGATTCTGAATCCGGTCCTTGTAAATAAGAATTGTTCGACCAACATAGAATCGAGCAACACGAAACACGGCCAACACGAAAATGTGCAAGTCCGTTAGGCCAACATTAAAAATGCACGTCTGTTCGACCAACATCGAAAGGTGCAAGATTTTTCCCGCCAAAATGAAAATGTGCAAGACTTGTTCGACCAACATGTAAATTGTGTAGGCCCATTCGGCCATCATCGAAACTAAGTATCTATTCCTTACAAGTATCACACCGAATATAAGAAATTTTCATGAACATAACCTTTGTTGCAAGTCCATAGTGACAAGGATCTAATAAAATATGAAATTTTCTAGAAATATCTAAATTTTCTTTATAAGTGATAATATTATGAAGAGATGAAATACATTAATTTGTCAATTCTACAAAAAAAAGTTCATAATATAATTTATATGACATTCACAGCATGCACAAAGATTGAAAAACAGAAATTCATGAAAAAAATGTAAAAACCTCCTTCATCATATGATATTTATACCAATCCAATTACAGAGAAGAAGTAAGGAAATTTTCGTCTCAAAAATAATCACATCCGTGCTTTCACTTCGCATTCAGTCAGAAAGAAGCCTTCTCACATAAGTATTCCTAACCAATTTTATTTACGGAAAAATGTCATGAAATTGAATTGCCACTCCACTCCCCCTCATATCGGAACTCGGAATGGCAGGGTCGTTTGTCCACCGCGTGAATACTGAGCTCAGTGTCGGGAGTCAATGGTGCATGCCAACCCGCTTCCTTGTCGGACACCGTGCACCGGACGTCATATCTCAATATAGACTTGTGGCGCCTGCGATAAGGCATGTATCTACATATTTTAGGAATGACTTGACGATGAATGAACAGAGATGATGAATTTACCTTCATGCATTTGATACTCGTAATAAATAATGCATTTTTTTCAGTGATAACTCCCACGTACAACTCGTAAAATGTACGCCATATTCGATTTTTTTAATAATACCACAATCTTTAACATACCATAGATATAATATTTTAATCTTTTAAATAAAAATATAGCTTACGACATGGGAATAATCAAGACAAATATGTCCCTATCGGGAAACTACCATGTATAGGTATTGTAAATTATTATGAAAGGATAAAAACTATTTCGTTTCCTCATTAATGCTTATTTTAAACCTCTATTTTTATTTTTGACCACTGAAATTTTTAGCACATATTGAGGCATTTCAGGAATCAATCGATGCGTCCTTTAATGCTAGATTTCATAAGTGTCAAATCCAAAATCGCGAACTGCACTGACACTATCAATGCCTTACTACACGTAAAAAAAATTTGACTAACTAAGAAAGAAGACATAACTAAGAAAAATGCCACATTTCTCTGTAGAATAACTTTTTCATAACAAATTGTGATTTATGCCTTTTGCATTAGCATATTAGAAGGCTTCGTAATATCAACAACGCAAAACATTGTTTTACGCATTTTTAGACCTCAAAGCCACAAAGGCCTCTTAAAATATAGTTAATAAATTTACGCACAATACCTTTCTACTGCGTCCATCCAAACCACAATATAATACTGCATCGAAACTGTTGAACAAACTTCTACAAGCAGTACTTTACGAACAAATACCATATTGAGACCTTCAAGATAAAACATTTGTTTGACAGTAATGGCAACACGTTTAATAACCCTCTCGGTTTTCATGGGCGGCGGTGATTGTTTACGATAGTAGCTCGTATACTTTTTTTTACACACTGTGAGAAACAAGTGAATACGCACATACAGATAGACGTGTATACTATATTAAATCATTCAATGTTTATAGTAAAGTGAAAATCATTCAGTTTTGCGTAATAATAAAAGCTCTTGAGATATCTTCTGGGATACCCGGATAAGAATACAAAAATGTAGATAAAAATGCATAAATGCAAAATTGCACTAAAATTGCGTTAATTTTAACCCATAAAAATAAACGTTTCTGAATACGAATTCTTGGTTATCAAGAGGTCTAAAGCATTCTGATTCCATGTTAACAATTCAGGATACCTATCAGCATACATTTCATGAAAATCGATTGCATTAACAAACCTGAAAAGGGAGGTAAGGATTTCCAAAATTTCTTATAGGATTCTGGATTAGAATGTATCCAATATTCATGTTCGTAGTATAAAGCTTTGCGTACATACGAAGTCATATATATGTTTTTATAGATAAGACGGAAGAGTGACAGACACGTTCGTTTTTGTGTATATACAAAGAGGCCTTTATGGTCACGTGATCTAAAAATGCATAGAAAAAGGTTTACGGTTGGCCATATTACGTATTCTGTGATAAATTAATGCAAACACTGTATTTTTCAGTTTGTTCTGGAAAAGTTGTTCTACAACTGGACGAAGTCGTATTTCTTAAATTAACCTTGGACTTTTTCGAATATGTGTAGTTGACCAATATGCCTCAAAGTACGTTTCGCATTTGCAATAGTTAGAGCAAATCAGTGTTCAGCAGTTATCCAGTAAAACTAATAATAATGACATGCACCACAAAGCTACGATGCGATTTTCACATATAAGTAGAGGAAAACAGTTAAAATATTTCTTTTTTTTGGGTCAAAATTTTCATACATGAAATACAAAAAAAATAAAACGAAATTGTATCTTCAGCAACGTATAGTTGGTCATGTCGTAGTCGTTAAAGGGTTTCACTGAATTTCGCATTCTGCAGCGCCATTTTATTTGATGTGCGTTAGTGTGCCGCTGGTTGCGAGAGCATGAACTCCTGTCGCGCAAAACGCCGTGACATATGTACACACATATGTCATTAGTTTTTCGATAATTTGCGAATTATCGAAAAACTAATGACATGACATTTCGATCTTTTGCGACAATCATTTAAGTGTATACGTAGAAATATTTTATCAAAATATATAATTAGATTCTTTTTGTAATACCTACGTATTTTGATTTATCGTCTTGTATCGTCCGCTCGATCGTCACTCAAGAACGGCCGGACCGATTTACCTGATTTCTTTTTTTTGTCGTGTTTGTAATTATCAGGACAAAGTTTGTGTAAAGGAAAATAATCCTTTAAAATTGTTTTCTCTGTATGTCTGACTGTTTGTACGGAATGTCTTCGAAACGGCTGAACCGATCACAATATGAATTCAATAAAATTTTGTATGAAGATAGCTAAAAACCAGTGGAAGAATATGCGACACACATTTTAAAGTTCGTTGAAAATTACTAAAAAGCATTATAATTTAATCGATTTCAATTAAATTTGATAATGGGATAGCAGTAAACTAACGAAAGGATGTACGATATATTTAAAGGGTTCCGTGAAAATTACTAAGAACCGTTTTAATGATATCAATGAAAATTAATACGGAAATAGCTACAAGCTAATGAAATAAACAGGATAGTTATTTTAAGGATCCATGAATATGGTTATATATTGTTTTAGGGTTTTGTACCTAAGCATTCAATGAAAATTATTATAATTCCAACAATTTTGTTGCATTTTAGTTTTTAATGTAATTTCACGGAACCGTAAAAAGTTTCTCGTGTATCATTTCACTAGTTTCCATTACAGACATAACATTGTTTTTGAAAATAATTCAATTATAAGGGTCCTTAGTAATTCTAACAGAGCCCTAAAAACGTATCATACATACCTTAATTAGTTTTCAGCTACTTCCATATAAAATTTTATTGAAACTAAATAATTAACTAATAACTAAATCTAAAATAGTTCTTAGTAGGTCTAACAGAACCCAGAAATCTTTTGATATTTTTTTATGGTCAATAAATTTCACTCTCGGTTCCTCCCGGGTACAAATGAATTGAATGCCTACAAATATTATATAGACTAATAGCATATATGTGTCCTTCATGATACCGATCCCAATATTCATCCATGATTGTATCTCGATCCATACGTATAAATAATTTTATTGACTTAAAAATATACATACATATATTTGTAATGGTCCTTTCATAATTTTTTTTAAAGATCAGACCTAAAGTTCGAATGGATCAAATTTAGTGAAACCAGGTAAACCTGTGTCATACTAATGTACATTACCCCCTGAAGTATTTGAAGAATCATTAAAACGTCCCACGCTTGAATAATTTGTATACCCACTGTTATTTTTTAAATTGCATGTTCATCTTCGTAACCCATAGCCAAAACAACAAATAACTACCAGAAAACCTCATTAAAAATTTTTCCAAACATCAAAAACCCATACAAAGGTTGCTGGAATAAGCAATGAACGAACGCGCGCCCAACAACGGACTCCCCGCCCCGCCCCTCCCGCGCTCAACGCTCGCGTTTCATGGGCCGTAAAAAAACCATAAATACATATTTTATCAGTGCAGATAATACCCGGAGCGGTCGCTTTTTATTTCCCACCAATAAAAATTATATTATTCGCTCGTCTTCTTTGAATTTTTTTTTTCTGTTATGGCGCAAGTACGACTTCTGGCGGCGAACGTCTTTGTATCGATCGCTTTGAGGTATTCTCTTATAATAGATAGGTACTTAGTATTCCATGGTATAGTTCTAGAACGATCGGTGTGTTGATGGGAAAATGTAAAAATAGAGACAGAGAGTCTACTAGTCAAACATGCATGTGAAAATCACTGAATGACTTGGATGCGATGTCACTAACCCAGCCATATCTAAAGATATATACCTTAACAGACCTCACTCAAATCATGCGCCATCCCAGGAAGTGACGTGGAAACGAGACACATATTATTTTCTATACCGAAACAGTATACCTATCTCGTTGTTTTCACTCTCAAAATGGAACGCGCACTTAAGCGTGCTTTATCAATACAAACCTATAACATTAATCTGTAAACGAATAAAAACCGGCCACGTGCGGGCGCATCACACGCAGTATAAGGTTCTGTAGTTTCCCGTCACAATATGTGAGCTTAGAAGGGGACTTTTTGTTCGGTACTATGAACCCATTAATTGAATTCACTGTTTAATGGCTAATAACGTCTAAAAACGGGGCCACATAAGATGGGTGCAAATGATGTTATGATTTAATATTTCCATAAGTTTACATAACTCACAGGCTTATATTTACTACCTGTCTTACACAACCAACAACGTCATCTAAATAAGTTTCAATACAATTAGTATAAAATTTTGCTTTTTATTTCTCAAAGTGCATTTTATGAGTTGGTCCACTATTACTCGTTGACTAGTAAAGCCTTTTTAGTTATGACTGTTTTCCTTTTAACTTCGTTATTTATAACACTACCTTCATTGTTTCACATATCCAAGAATAAACATTTATCTGATAGGGAGTGGAGGACATTTGACTCTAATAAAAATTTACATTTTAAAGATTAATATTTCGCAAGCAGATCCCAAATCGAAAAATGGTTTTATTAAATTCGCAATGTTTTTAAATAAGCTATCCAACGAAACCCTTTACCGCGGGATAGACGAAAAAATATCATGCTCACTTTACGTATAGGGGGGGCACCCTAAAAAATTTTTTTTTACAATTTTATTCTACCACTATATCGGCGTGATTAATAAGCATGCTCTTATCAAATTACAGCTCTCTTGAGTTTCTAAGCTAAGCCGTAGACAGAAAGGCAGACACAAGTGCTGAACTTTTAGGAAGGAATAGGATGTCCAATGAAGGCAGGAGTGGGCCACAAAATGTTTTAAAAAGGAATAGGATATTTGATGGAGGGGAAAGTGTGCTACCGGAACTCTCAGTCACTGGATGAAATGCAGCAGCGGAAGTTGCTACTTTACGTCCGTATACTGTGCTAGTCTGGTGTTTCACCTGTAAAACTGACCTATTTTGTTCTTCAACAAAGTTGGCCACAGTATGGCACTGCCACAGTAGACGAACAAACGAGTGTATGCTCTATTGTACTATGAATTGACGAATAAATGTATGCTCTGTCATATAGTGAACTGACGAACAAATGTATGCAATACGATATATGTATATACAGACAAACAGATTTTCATAGCTTGTAGCTATTTCATTTCAAATTAAATACAATAAGAAGAACAATTCCTTTCAGTTACATATAAGAGTAAAGCGGACGTCATCGTTTAAGAGAATATAAATTGAGAGAGGGAATAAAGTTGAAAGTGAATTTATAGGATGCACCGCACGTAGAGTACTCCGTGCATGCTGTGATTAGAGAAGGAGGTCAGGGCGACGAGATAATGTGGCATTGAAGTGACCACACGAGCGGGGTCAAGATCGAATAGCTTCCGTGCTCGATGCATACGCGGAGATAATTCCAAAGAAAGCGCTCTGGCAATCGGCCAATAAAAAAGATAAAGTATTCTCATAAATCAATCATAAATCATTTATAAGATTATTGGGAAGTGTAGTCCGCCTACAGGCAAAATCCACTAAGTGCTCAAAAGTTTTTTTTTGCATTCAGTGCATCTCAACGTTTTTCTTGACCGCTTTTCATCCACCCGCTGGTTTGAATAACTTTTATAGAAAGCCAAGCGCTACATAAGTATCGACATTATAGAAACATTCTTCTCACACTAAAAATATTTTAATAACATTCCTGATAGAACACTTGTAGGAATGAAACTGGTTTTGTTAATAATTTTGTAAATAATTAAGCGAATTTTTTTTGGTTCGAGGCGCAGGAAGTGAAATCTGCATAGATGATACCCGATCACGTAATCACACCACAGGGTTGTATACAATCTTTGCCCACTTAAAAACACTCTCTTCGGATGACTCTATTGTTTATAACCGCTAGTTACACTTCAGTCTCTCCGCAAATACAGTCTGGGTATTTAACATCTCTATCGTGTTTTCAATCATTTTAAAAGGGCGACTTCTAGTAGACAGTCAAAAAAACAAAATTCACTTCAATATGGACCACAACCCAAATGAAATATCATATTTTTAGATAGTTCCATCATTTCATACCTATCACCCAAATCAGACCTCGCGGTTAGTTAATGATATTTATAAACAATTGATATTCAAAAGACCATATAACAGGATGTCTTAGAAGCGCCCTTTTTTGATAGGTTTTTTTTAAACCAGAGTGCAGACTTTATTTCAGATCCAGCCTAATATACATAACCAATTGAGCGATTTGGGCGTATGCCAAGTAGTACATTTTTTCTGCTGACCAGAGATACATTGATATACACTATCGACAATCATAAATTAATAATTTATAACTAAATGATTCCTACACTCATAATATTGCATAAGTAATCACTAATAAGGCTTTTACGTACGAATCTCGTAAAAATTGCATGTTGTGAATTATTTATTGCAGATATTACATATCGAGTCAGGTTATTTACGAGTATTATTTTTTCTATTATTATTTTTCCACGGTACGTAAGAATTTTTAAAAACAACCTTCCCTTACATTTGCTTTCTATAAAAACATATGAGATATGTGATACAAGCATAAAGTACATATAGGCATTTATGACTAATATAACGAAATTTTACCAATATTATAAATGTGATAACGTTAGTTTGGATGTTTATACTTTGATCCTACTCGAACTAGCTAGATGGATCGTAATCAAATTTTGCATAGAGGTAGATAAAATTTACAAATGGGATTTAATATACTAATATTTAAAAAAAAAAATTGTATACGTACATAAAACTCACAATAATGCAAAATATAAAGTATTGTTTCTGAATTTAAAATTTGGCCTCAGATTTTCTATTGACCCCTCCCATCCCTAAATAAGACTTGGTAAGATTTTGACCAGAGCCCCACCTCCCACCCATTTAGAGCTCGCCGTAATTCGTGGACATTCCGATTCGTAAGTCATGCTGCTTTCGTGGACACGTCAAACGCCCTTTTTAAATAAAAGTGAAATTCGGTTCAGACAGTCATAATTATAATATTCAGTTCTCACTGGATTCGTACAATTTGCATTTTAACACGATCACCAAAGGTCGGGGACTCCAACGTAGGGCGGTGGTCGGCACCGAGTGCGTAATACTTTGCCACATCAAAAATTTGTAGAAGTGATGATATAAAATTCTGTTAGGCCCTGTCGCAATATGATGATTTGTAAATGATGAAATTATGTTAAAATCTCTTTTAAATATGTAATAAATGTCGTTCTATTTAAAATTATACAATTTTTATAAATATATTACATTTACGTGCACAGTTATTTTAATGTGACTCAAGTATATCGTCTATAAAAGACTTATCTAGATGACATTTTATTGAAGGTGTTGTTCCACATTGATGAAATAAACCATTACATTCTACCTATTGAATTTATAGATATTTTTAATTGTAATAAAATATGGAAATATATATGTATATATATATAAGGTTCATAAGTAGATAAATGTCAATTTTATTGCCGGTACTGTTTTGATAAATAGAATAATATATTCAAACTATATAATTTTCAATAAATTATTTAAGACAAAATTCAACGAAGTTTAAATATTTCTTGTGATGTTTACGACTCTGTAGCGCAACGGAAATAACAATGTAAAATTCAATCTTTATGATTGCAAAATTTACAAAACTTGTAAGTATTTTTTTTCTTCATTTCAAAATGTATTAAAATTTAGTTAATTTTAAAATCGGTAATTAAACTTTGAGACTCCATTAAAATTCGACATTGCAATGAAGTTTGCTATGGCAATGAAGTTTAACACCGTATATATCCAGCAAGAACTTAACACGTTGAAAATGAAATATATCTGAAATCAACAATGAAAGATAAATACACACGTTTATTATAATATATGCGAACGTGTTCCACGGAAGGGCAACATAACGACTTAGCTTTTTGTCAACATTCAACTTCGTACCCAACTGATTTGCGTTCCACGGGGTATTTACGAAAATCCATTATTTACGAGTAAAATCCAACAAATAAAACCTTAACATTACTGCCCATCTTCATACGACATTAGTTACGATCGCTGTGTATTTCTCACTTTACAAAACACACGTCACTGTGACCGTATGAACACGCCTTGATGCCTTCAGGTGTGTCCGCGGCCTTACACCCGACAGCGGCACGTCGCTGCCGAGTTCGTGTAATTTGTATCAGCGGCGCTGGTCGTGAAACTTTTGGGACGCTTTCGTGAAACGTCAAAATGTTAATCGTGCATCATTAAAGCTCGCATCTGAAATGCTCAAAGGTCGACAGCCTTCCGACTGAGTCGCGATGAGTAAATTTTATATGCTAATGTTTCATGTACGGAGGAGTCGGCTAGGTGGCACTCCGGTTTTTAGGGTTCCGTATGTACAGTTCGACAGACGCCTTATTTATCTGACATCGAATTCCTTCGTTTTCAACATCGACCAATCACATTGCCAACCATGATTGATCACCAAATTGATTCAGATCAAATTATACTAGAGGAACTTTTACACCAAAAAGACTCAAAATGCCGCTAAACTATTTTATTACAAAACGATTACGCTTATACCCTTGATCGCGATACCGATTACAATCCTGAACTGATATAGATTTCGACATTGCTATTACCAATAACCACTCTGTATAAAAAGCGAAGAATTAGTATTGTATGCACGCGAGCCAAGCCGCGAGAAGAACTATAGTGTATTAAATCCTGGCCAAATAAAATAGGTCTATATTAAAAAAATGAGTAGTGTTTCTCAAGTTATAAGCGCACAAAAGAAAAAACAGACAGAGATGTTGTATTTTACAATATCTAATATTTATAATACTCGGAGCCATTTACCCCCTTCAACGCGAGAGAGTGAATAGAGCGGTCGACTGATCGTTCTGTATGTCAGCAAAGATGATTCACATTTAGCAACTAGATACTAGAGGTGAAGCCAATAACGTCTAGTTGCCAACTCTAAATCATCTCTGCATATAATTTATGCACACTCAACTTATGTACAAAGCTTGTACGAATAGCTTAAAGTCCGAGTCAAAACATAAGTTAGAAGATCATAAAATAAGCTGCAATATATTTCAGAGATTTCTAGCACACACAAACAATTGCAGCCCAAAACTACCGTGCACAAGAACGGATGCTAAATCTTGAAGGGAGTTAGACTCAAATTACTGATGTGAAACAACTGTTGGCGCCCCTTGGAGGTAAGACAGGCTCAAATGTTGTGGCGGAAAACGTTATGTCGTTTTTCAAGGTTGTCAACTGTAATTTTTTTTAATTGTGTAATATTATCCATTACCTGGTCCTACCGAAATTAAAAATGCGCCTTGCAAATGATTATAGACAGTTTGGTCTCTCCAACCAACCAGTATCAGATTACTGAATTTTTGACGTTTTAGATAATGAAATTAACCATTGCATGTTTATTCTTAAATAAACGATCACTTTACGTTAAAAATGAATTTAACTATTACCTATGCAATTTAGCAAAATAAAAAAATTCGTTAAGTCTTAAACTTTACGCAAATAACTTCTATCTTGAAATATTTATAATCTTATCATTAGTGAACACTTAATGTATGCCATTTTTACATAATAGAGGAAAAGGAAAAAAGAAAAGTTACGTTGCCACTAAATGACCTAATATGTAAAAGTACAAATATAAAGTAATATTATTGTTATCGAAACAAAATTGTTTAAGGTGCTTCAAGGTTTTAAAACATTGACAGTAATATTATTTATTTTACGCCATATTTATTTATTGATTTTCTTGAATCATAAATTCTTTCAATAAAAAATCCGATATTGCACTTCCCGCGCGTCCCGTGATGTCACATATTTTTTTAAAATACCACGATGAAACAAAATCTCTTATTTAAAATTAAATTTAAAAACTGTCTCAGGTTGACCACTTTTTCTTTCACTAACCACCTGACATATTATATTATGCCTTTGTTCTGTTATATCAATCACGCATCTACCCAAACAGGATTGTGGGTCTTATTAAAAATCGATATCCTAATTAATAAATTTTCTACTATCAACTCAACCAGGTGTTGGATGCGTTGAATCAACTCAACCACGCTACAGTAGTCCTAACTCTATTTATTGCCCAAGATAGTACTTAAGTAGATTAATCTGAAAATCCTTAGAAAATCAAAAACTGAGTAAACTAGCAAGTCATATTTATTATTATAGTTTTTCAAAATAGTGTATTAAGAGCAATACTAGAAACACTTGCCCACTCGCACTTAAAGGTTGCTTCGACGGCTTTTGCATATTCAGCTACAGTTTCCTCAGACTCCACTTTCCTTGAAGTTTTTTTTTTTATTTTAAGAAATAAATAAAAATAGCATTGCAAGAGGTAGGGGCTTAAGGTGGATGAGCCAGTATTTCTATACCTAACATCCCCAAATAGTTAGTTGTTCATCTGGTGGTATGCAGTGGGACTATACCAGACTGCAGTGACTGTTTTTTTTTATCTTCTAAAACAATTGCTGTGTAATGAACTGTCATTCCTAAAAAAGAGGGCATCTTTTTTCCGACGCTTTTACCTCGTTTTAATTTAATAGGCAACTCCTCGAATGTAAACACCCACTGTGCAGATTGTACTTTGGTTTCGAAAATGTAACAGTCTATCCAGCTTTAGTCGCCAGTAATTATGTTGTATACAGGGTTTGAGTCACCACTGACAAATTTTTGCACCATTTTGTAGCACCAATTAACATGATGGAGTTTTTAAACTTCGGTGAAATTACGTTGTCGAATACAAAGCTTCCCGACCGCTAAATGTTCATGAAGGACTTTGTGCACTTGACGTATACCGATGCTTGTTCAAATCTGCGGGTGGGTCATTATTTTGTCATCATCATGAGCCGCACAGTACTGATGTTGTCTTTGGTCGTCGCTGTAGAAGGACGTCTCCTACGTAGATCGTCAGTCAGATTATTGCGAGCACGTTTGAAATCGTTAAACCGGTTACAAACAGTGGCAAGTGATGGAGCTTTATTATACAAGACCAAACGAAATCAATAACTTTCTTCTTGATTTAAATGGCAATGACAGTAATAGAAATCATTGCACGAAAATTTTCTCGAGTTAAATTCATGTCGATGTTATATAAACAATTTTCTTTTTGCCGCCAATTAAAAAAAAATAACACATATGATTTTTTTGTGTAATACTTTTTTTTTTCATTTTAGTTTTTAAGTGGACAATTCTAAAAATTTTAAGTGTTACCTACGTGCTTGCACCCTAATAATCAAAAATTTCAATTTCATGGTTATCGTAATGGTTTTAATGTTGGAAGGACAGTTAGAAATTATTGTGAGTCTCGTCAAAAAAGACAATAATCTTTTTAACACGATTTTATTAGTTTTACATGTATCTTGATATCTATGTAACAGAATCTTAGAGACTGAATTTGATACAGTTCTAATTATTAGATCATTATAATACTTAGCAATTGTTTGTTGTTCTGATGATAATAACATGGTATCATTGGATTGATTTGATAACAGAGCCAAAAAGTACGCAATGTACGCAACACAACATATTCTAGCCGTATTTGAGTTTTTTGTGATTCATAGGTCAAAATATTCTAAGCGTATTTTTAACGAGTATACGAGTCAACAGAGAATAGATGACAATCGCCGCCCATAGACACTCACAACTCCAATGTAGTTACTAATAAGTCGCCGACCTTTTGGGAAGAAATAAGATATCTGATGGAGGGGAGATAGTCAACAGATGGAAAAGTGAGTGCCATCGGAAGTCTTAAATCACTAGATAAAATGAAACAGCGGAAGCTATTACAGTACAACACAAGAAACTACGCAATGGTGTAAAATATAACGTGAGGGAGAAGAAGGAATGCTCGGGAAGTGTTAAACGTGCCCACTGCATCATCCGCAGGCATATATATATATCAGAGCGGAAAAATTTCGTGTATTGTACGTACTGTACTTCACGTCTGCATTCCGTTAAAATATATCTCACCGATCAAAGCAGTCCATTTTCATGCTACCGTCTAGTTGTTCATAGCATGACTTCACCTCTATAAAATCTATTCAATTATATTTATTTATCGATATTATTTAATTACTATGGTTAAACCACCTATCTGCACCGCTAAGTATATTGGTAATATCCTGATAGCCGCGACTATATCCGTAAAGGAGTATCCGGAAGCCCCATTCCATGATAATCCAGCCTGTTTGCCATGACCCCGACGCTGACAATCGACAACAAAGTGCGTGCTATCGGAAATTTATTGAGAGATCTTGTTAGATAATGTCGATTTTTTTAGTTGGAGGGGAATGGATTAATGGAAGGAAGTGCGCGTTGCAGAGGGTAAATTGGACTACCGAATCATCACTTTCTGGACGAAAGGTAACAGAAAAAGCTGCTACTTCACATCAGTATTCTGTAACTAGTATGTCAAGGGTCGAGCAGGCCCGCGCTGCAGCCAAGTTGGCCACATCACACCTCTAAAACTGGACTTGTTTTCATAATTTTGAAATGTATTCTAGTCTTGAAAAGTTTTTCGATTTTTAGAACAGATCTAGAAAGTAGGCACTGAAATTCTATAAAAAAAAACCACATACTTTGACTTTGTTTTAACATTATAAATTTTAATTTACACAATTCTATAGTAAATAGTCTTGTCGTCTATACGATCTATTAAGCGGCTTAGAGTCAACCTGAATGTTAGAAGTCTGTGGTCCCACCCCAGCTAAGGCGAGAAAAGTGCTCAGAACTGAACGGTTTCAGAGTACGTAGTTAAAAATGTAATCCGCATAATCCGGAACAACAGCCCAACCCTGTCGTAAGTGACGTTGTCCCTATACGAATTATAGCATTACTGCGGAAAAATTGGCTTAACTTTGAAATTATAAAAATTTTGTACGATAAATGGCAAAATTTTTAAATATTTGACTAAAAAAATAATTATTTAAATCAAATTAAAAAAGAATACTTTTTTATAAATTTATAAAACAGTACTAAAAAACAGAAAATAATTATCTAACATATTTTCTCTGTCTACCCGAAAAAAGTCCAAGTGAAAACTAGGTATATTAGTAAAATAATTGAATAAAAAACTTAATTCGAGTAGAAACAAAATCTTTTATCTGCGTATTTCTGAGGAAAACCGTTCCAAGCTTTTAAACTGGAATATTATAGGTACTGTGATAGGTTTAAATACGATACCTACCACCTATATAAAAAATAAATTATTTTTACAGTCGTTATCTGTTATCCTTCGATTAAGCTTGTGGAATCATTAGCTAGACGATATTATACCTAACAATGCAAAAGTCATAGATGTATTGCCTAATAATTAATTTTATTTTTTAATTTGTGGTGCACAAGAAACCATTTATACGATATTGGTATTACGAATTTAAAGCTAAGAAGTATTTAAATAATGTATATAACAAAATGACTACACCAATATTTTCTACGGAAAATAGTAAACCCAGTTACGTTACATTCTAACGACCTTTTAACTGCAACGTGCTGTGAGAAGAACTACCATTGCCAAGTTATAGCTTAATTAAACAGGCGAAACATTGTCAGTTAGAAATATTAAGGCCCTCTCAAAATTTAACTACGTAACATTGTCACGTAACGTCAAAATCAGAATTTATTATACCGCAATCCAGAAACTACACACACATGTTTCCATTAAAAAATGTTCCTCTGATATGCATAGACATAGTTCGTATTGCATTGTTTATTTTGAAATATAAAGATTGGTCGATGGAAAACGTTTATGTTAAATTTTATAATTTTGCTGCAAAAATTAACTATGTACTTAGAAGTGGTAAGATATACTTTTACCTCTCTCATCAGCTTCATCGTCGAGCTAGCCTCACCAAGTCAAAACTCGGCGACTATTCGTACGGTAAACTAATCTTTCTATTAGTTTGTTTATTCTTCGTTAAGCATTGCACTATCACGGTCATATAGTTAGAGTACAATTTTGATGAGTATTTTTAATACAAGCATGTTAGAGTACAATGTGTAATATTTATACTTATTGTTTTACATACTACACATTTTCATAATTAGACTATTTCGCATATATGTAAATTTGTCAGATTAATACAAAGAAAGAAAGAAAGAAGTAAAGTAGTAGGAGAAATAGCTGAAAGAGAAAAGTTGGAAGAAAAAACACCTTCGAATAAAGTACTATCTGACGTATAGTAAGAAGAATAGATAAACGTTCGTTAGCAGTTGCTAATCCTTATAATTTTAGGGCCTTCAAACGAAACCGTATAGGGTTGTACAAGTTATGTATTATGCAAAAACTATTTAATTTTGGCCTTTCTATACATCTTAACAATGCCAGATAAATCAACCTAAATCGCGATTGATATAGTGTAGACATTTGCAATTAACTGCGTGGAAACCCCGCCAATAATCGTTCTATAAAGATTAATTAGGAATAACTTGTTGCATATAAAAGGAAACTTAATGTTACTAAATAAAGATAAAAAAAATAGAAACTTAAGAAGGTATAGCTTAAAGAAATCTTTCTCCCTGATTTAGATAAAACCATTCTTTATACGTTTGTGTGTGGAATATTATATCCATAGTTAATTGTAAACTGATCCTAACCGGTACGGATATAAATTAAATGATGTGTTATTAAGTTAATAACACTGATGACTAATGACACGTATGTTAGTAACACTAACACAAAACCCTTTATAACTAACATTAATCCTAAATAGCTAACCTTCGGGCGTGTTTCATTTAAGCTAACCATCCGTCGAATCGACGGGTATAAGGTAAAGTCGTTTCTTTTTTTAAATATTCATTATATAGACGTGATATTTTAAATTATTCTTAGTTAAAACGATTTTAAATGATAGACCATGTAGTGTTTTACGTATTTATTCAAGAACTAGAGGTTCTTTTTTCTTAACAAAAAGAACAATTTGTTTGTCATAAATTTTAGCATGCATAACAACTAGAAAAAAATATTAACAAAATTTATTTTTGCTTTTTATGGCACTAGTAATATGCAAACTAGTTATAATATAAAATAAATTATTTTATATTATAACTAGTTTGACGGATTAATGCGCTGGTAAGTGGACAGTTTATTTTGAAATCAGTTAAAAGTTTCAATCAAATCGCCAGTGGTCAGAATTCTAATCAAATAATTTCTGGTTTGAAGGCTACACTCTTGACCATTGATTAAGTATCTCTTAATAATAAATAACGTAACCATCAAACGTCAGATTATCTTAAAAATCATATTAGGATGGCAATAATAGAAAATTTAAAAAACATTAATCAAAAGAACTATACACGTAAGAAGAATACAATAACTGAAAAGCACGAGAATAATAGACTCAAATTTAAACTTTATTTGTCTCTTCTAATTCATATTTTATATATGCAGAATTCGTGCCTTTGCAAGCATGAATAATAATTTATTCAAAAGTTAGCAGATTATTAGTGGATCGTAATGGGTGCGGTCGGGTCCATCCCCCTGTGGCCGGACCGCGAGCTGACCGGCCTGTGGATTAATTATGCAGGTGCTACGCAGTCTAACAATCTGCAAACATGTGAATATTTCTTCGTGTTGAATGAAATTAATGTCGTTCCCTGCAAATATTTTAGCTAAATCATAAAGATACATAATACATTTATTAACTGTCGCGCACTGACATATATGAATTGACAGTACTTCCAAACCGGATCATCGCCTCCATCTTTATAAGGCATAGGTTCGACCTTACGTAGACTACTGTTGTCACTCTTGGGCTAGGGCACCCATTATCAAGTTTTGCCTCTAGACCACATCCAACGTAGAGCATTTCGAATCTTCGACAACCTATATAGTATCCGGCCCACTCGACCCGCTGGTTTTGCGAAGAGAAGTAGCATCTCTACATACTCTGTCACGTATATTATGAGGAGTTGGGGAGTGCTCTGAAGAGTTATTCAACGTCATCCCTGCCACCGGTTTGCGTTATCCTTCCACTCGCCGGAAATATCATCAGCACCATCTTGATGGTCGGCGTTTTACTACCGTACGTGTCATGCGCGTCGTTGGCGACCGCATGCGGGGTCGTCGAGAAAAAAGCGTATCCGAATTTAAAATGCCGGCTACGCACATGTACCTATGGGGTTGCGAGTGTCCATGGACGGCGGTGACCATCTGAACATTATTATGTCCTTCATTATTTATTTAGCTTTTTTCTAATAACATGTTCATGTTTCAACACTTCTACTGTCTTGTTATCATATTATTGGACTTCCAATATCCAACTCTTAGCCCATTTACAGTTAAATAACTTCCAAGTTGCTTAGTGAATTGATGTTTGACATCAATCGTCTTTGTTTGCTTAAAAAACTGCGTTGAATACCGTAAATCAAATTAAAATCGAACGATGTATTTGATAGACATCTTAGTTTTAAAATTAAAAAAATATTTTTTCATTTAAATAAGTTTAGATATTTGAACTCGAAACGCTAAAAACGTATTAAAATTATATATTTGAGTTCGGAGAGCTTTACAAAATCTCTTAAGCCTCTTTTGTACAAACTTTTAAGCTCAAACGCAATGATTTATTGTCAGGTGCATTTTTGAAGACTGTGCTCGAAAGTAGCAAAAAGTTTCAAGAATGGCCTATAAGGTCAACAATTTTTTCGAATTTTTGTGCTCAACAAGCTTAAAGATAAGTCTATGATCTTTGAACTCAAGGAGTTCAAAACACATCGTAAACATCATAGGGAAAAGTTTTAGGTATGGCCTGCAGGGTTAACTGTTTTACAACTATTTTTTTAAGTTGTAAATATCATTATAACTCTTTAATGCTCAACAGGGCAAAGACGATTTTTCCAACCATCTTAAGTGTCTAAAAAATCTTAAATAAATCTCCTTGAATGTGGAAACGAAAAAAAATTTAGAAAGCTTTGCTAATACCGAATTTTAGGTTTGATTTCATTGTACTTAATAATAGATAAAAATGTTTTCGCTAACTGATGAGAGAGAGCTAAATCGATTTTTTTTTTCTCTTAGCAGTAGTGATAGCCTGCTTATTATAGGTTTGTGAACTAGAGCTAGTGTTAAAATAAGTTGTTTTCGAATAACTCCGGGTCAGCTAAAAATATAGAAATATACATACTTAAATTACTACAATGCTATGAATATGGGACGAGTGGTATAAGTTTTTTTTTATTTAAGTCTCTTCCGTGAAGCGTGAAGAAATATTATTAAAAATCGGCCAAGAGCATGTTGAACCATGCTCAATGTAAGGTTCCGTAGACGTTACTACATAGAAATGCACTACAGATTAAAAAAACTACGGTGTTACATGTTTTTCCATGTTTTTCACACATAATAAGTATAAGCATTTTAGTGTTACCAGAAAAACTGGTGATAAACATTTAAGCGTTCTTAAAATAACTGTCGAAATATGTACCACATGTTGAAGTTTGCGGAATAAAAAAAAAATCAGTTTCTGTTACATATATGGAGGGTCCTCTACTAAAAATATTTATTTTTGTTATTTAGCTACTAAAGTGAAAGCTTATACAAGACACCTACACTATAAATTTCATCAATATACATCCTGCAGTACTTGAATAAAATGCCTGTGACATAAAGACGGACGGACGTTATGATGAAACTGTAAGAGTTCCGTTTTTGCCATTTTGGTTCGAAAACCTTAAAAAGGCAATAATTAGTATTTGAGATGGTTGATACAAATACTATACAATCCTTCATTTTCTTCATGTGGTAGACATTCAAAGAATTCTTAATTAATACGAACTATAATACAACAATTTCAGAAAATATCATGCAGACCTCTGTACAATTCTTTTACCACAGTAAAGGTATGTGAAATCTCCTAAACTAAATTTATGATTAGAAACGGATATATCAAACATTGCTTTATTTAGCGTCATTTAGTAAAGTTTTGGAGTAATTACACTCTTGCTATGTATGATTCTTTACAACAAATGGCACTACAGGACATAGACGGCACTATACCTACGGATTATTAAGTGTTTGAATATTTATTGTTGGAAATGAACTTAAGCAACTTTTCCTGTGGGAAGTTTTCGCATTCTCTCGGCAAACTCGAAGGACGCTCAACAAAACTCGTTTGCCCAGGTATAGTTAAGTAATAGGTAAGCAAGATGATCAATCGAGCTTGTGATAATTAATTGCATTTACCGGCCCAGTATAGTGAGAGAAAATAATTTGGTTAACCAGTTTAAACTGTATTATTAGGTCTGAGGAAAAGGTTTTTCGTGTTTTATAAGTTAAAAGTTGCAGTAAAATCTCATTAGTTGTGCTGTTTGTATCTGGCTAGTTTTGACACCGTTAAATAGATGACATTTTTAAAATAGAAAAATAAAAACGGTGTCCCGCCATTTTTCTATTGATTTCCTGTCTACCAAAATGAGTGAGTCTAAAGAAGAAATTTGATATATTTTAAAGTTTTAATACAAAAAAGGGAAAGCTCAATACTTGGATCCCACACGAGCTCACTGAAAGAAATCTAATGAATTATGTTCTCATTTACGATTCTGTATTGAAATGTAATGAAACCGAACTGTTTTCAAAAAGATTGGTCACTATTGGTGAAAAATGGATTATTTACGACAAGAACCTGCGGAAAAGATCAAGGTCAAAAGGCAAGCAAGCGCGACAGACTATAGTGAAACCCAAATTAACTCGCAATAAGTTGATGTTACGTATATGATGGGATTGGAAGGGCATTATTCATTATGAGCCTTTAGCGTCGGGAAAAACCATCGATTTGGATCTCTACCGCCGACAGTTAATAGGACTCAAGCAAGGACAGAAAAAACGGCCGGAATCGATCAACAGAAAGGGTGTGGTTTTTCAACATGATAACGCCAGACCACACACATCTTTAGCCACTCAGCAAATATTGAGAAAGTTTGGAAGTGGGAAATGCTAATGCATCCCCCATATAGCGCTCACCTTCATACCCTCAGATTTTCACCATTTCGGTCTCTTCAAAACTCTTTAGGTGGTGTTAGATTAACATCAAGAGAGGATTGTCAAAACTACTTGTTGCGGTTTTTTTTACATGAAGTCCCAAAATTTCTATAGCAATAGGACTATGTCTCTACCTATAAAATGGCTATAAGTTGTTGAACAAAATGGCTATCGTATCTATATTATAATTAAATTTGAATAAAATATGGGGAAAAATTATCTTGAATTTATATATAAAATACGAAAATACTTTTCTCAGCCTTACATTTTAGCTATTACTTTCAAAGCATAAGAACAATAGTTTAAAATACGTATTATTTTTTTGAAAAATTGTAGGGTAAACTGGGTACGGTTGAAACAAAGGACGGTGGAAACAAAACAAATATCTCGCGAATGGTTACGAAGAGAGTGAGGGGTGCAAGGGGAGAAAAGCGGACGACAGGGCCGAACACGTATCTCAATGTTGCGACGTTCCCCGGGCAGTGTTGTTGTATACAAGAGACCATATTGTATTTTGTATGTGTTTGAAATTTTTTATGAAGGTTATAGAATATGGTATAATAAGTAGTTTTAAGGTGTAATTGCGTTAATTGTTTATTACTCTTGAAATGCTGATTGGAAATATTGGTTATGAGTATTAAATACTGATTATTGTTGTCATACGGTGCCATAATTATGTTTATGATTAGAATTTATAACAAACTGATCCCAATCGCTGTCTCAACCGCCCCTGGCATGAGGACGATTCAAACAAATAGGATTTTTTTTATTTACATACACCTAAAAATAGCACCCCAGGAACTAAAATGGCATAGCCCTTTCGCAGTTAGAAACGTGCTTTTGAATTTGACATATCATCATCATCGCTAGGTTTATAAACAACAACACCATGGACGATAAAAGCCGAATCGTTTCAACCATACCGTATACTCTACATGAGTTTTTGACAGACAGCATGAACCGTTGACCCGCCCATGTTGGTTCAAAAAATAAAAGTTAATATCTGAAAAGATAGGGAGTGCATTTTGAGGTGAAATGGGTATAATCATTAGGTAGTGTTTTCCAACGTTATCACAAACACAATCTCCACTTAGTTACCTGAAAAGGAACACAGCCTGTTTACTGATAATGCGCCTGCCCACTTGTCAAATTTGACCCAACCACTAAATATCTACCTTGAATAGTTGTTATTCTGTACACCGTACACTTTAAGACGTCAGATCGGCATAAATATGAATAAAATTTAAGCAATGTGTCAAAATGTACTGAAAAATATAAAAGTTAATAAAAGATGAAGAGGTTTTGTTTTTTGCAAGCATCTCAAAAACTGTTACAGATATCGCGAATCTTAAAAAAGACTCGTAAGAAAGCAGGAAATTTTGAGGTGGTTTATTAAAACCGAAAAAAGATACATTGGTATCTTTGATAATTTGAAAGTTATTTAAGCTTTAAAGTAAAACAAATCTTTGTTTTTTATAAACAATATCGAATTAATAAATAAATAATTATAATAAAATTTTGGTTCAAAGCTGTATTTATTCCATTATTAATGGAGAACAAAAAACATCGTGTTTTCGTCGTACCTTCAATAGTTTATTTAAGTTACAATGTTCTTTAGTACATATGCCCAAAAACGCAAGGCTAACGACACGTAAGTTTTTAAAATTTCATAAAAAATAGAAAAAAAAATTGTCTCAAAAAACGACATATGATTGTTTTTATTAATTTTAAAAAGAAATGTAGCATGAATATGAAATCGTTTATAAAAAATTTTGGATTAAAAAAACAAAAATAAAAAACATATATTTTTAATTTTTTCCAAAAATACAATAGCAAGGGAAATAATTATTAAAAAAATTGCTTCTTAATATTCAGTGGCTAAAAAATTGATAATTAACTTAATTAAATAACAAATTTAAAATGTGTTTTTAAGACATAAAAATTTTTGTTATAATTAATTTTTTATTAATCATAACTCTTTAAGCAACCAGTACATTTTCTCAAAAAAATTGAATGTCACATAAATAATGAATTTGTTTATAACAATTATTTAAAACAATAGAGTTAAAAATAAACAAAAAAAAACTAATTTTATATGGTTTAAGGATAAAAAAATGAAATAAGTAATTTGAATTAAAAAATATATATACGCTTATTTGATTTTTCATTTTTTTATAATTTCTATTGTTGATAAAAATAAAAAATCATAATTGTCCTATTTTTCCAACGGAATATTTTTATAACATTCTAAAATAGATCCAAAAAGTGGAAAAAATCTCAGGTATTTAATTTGCAAATTGTCAGAGATTTCATGTAAAATTCCAACTTGAAAAGAAAGCTAAGGAGTTGAAAATTTATGTATAAAATTTACGTAATTAATTTAAAATTGGAGGAAAAAATTTTTTCAGCGGATTTTTATTCGTCCATGTATCCTAAAAGTATCTGAATTTTATTGTTCCTCAATATTCACAATTTAATAGAAAAATAATTATTGTTTTAAAGAGCAACCCGCCAAGCGCGTGGAGCGTCTCGTCTTATTTCCCCTTCAAATTAAAATAATAAATATTAGTGGTAGAGTTCTGAGAGATAAGATTTTTTTTAGAAAACTTTCTACTCTTTGAGAATATTTTTATGGACATGCGATATCTGTCATAGTTTTTGGGATATCTGCAACAAAAGTAAAACTCATTGGTCATGATTTCCTGAGCAGGAGAAATGGAATTTAAAAAAAACGGCAAAGTTCACCTAGACTATAAATTCTGATACATCTAGAAGTATTACTACTACAAATTAGAAGGAGATAAATTAAGATACATAGAAACTTTTTATATGCACAGTTGCTTGATAATACAGTCATAATGCTGGTTACCCGCCTCGAAAATTAATTTCTAGGCCTTCATTCTCGTCCAAAGCGTTAGAAAACTAATTTCATGCCTCCGTTTCAAGTTTCAGTGATCCTTTATGGAAGGGTCGGTTATCTGATATCTCTTTGAAGTACGCTGAAACTTGACTAAATGTCAACCTCGTTTGCACTTTCTTGCATTTTATCCTACTTACAATAATAGCACTGTAGGTGTGTCAATTATAAAAATAGTAAGTAATTTTTAACAAAAAAAAGATAAAGGAAACACATTCGGCACTTCCAAACGAAAACATTAGTTTTTTATTTATTTTATTATAAATTGTGATTAATTAAATAAAAAAATATATATTTGAAAATGGGGTTTTACAAAAACCAAAAAGTATGGTTTAATAAATACCAAAACGTAAAGTTTGATAAATTTGTAAGGACGGGGTTTTACAATTTTAGTTTTTTATAGATAGGCCTGAAAGCGACCCGTTTTAACGTTCACCTACATCCAGGGCGTTCGACATTTTGTGCGCTAAAATACTAAGGTTCAGGTGAAGTGTATGCGAAATGTCACAGAATAATCAACCTACCACATTAAGCACAGACGCGTTCAGAAAATATCGTTCGACTATATAAAATTAAAAGCCACGGTGTAATCGCAGCACCGCAAATTCTCGTACGGAACATAAAATCTGGTGGTAACACGGTTAAGGGTGTCGGTGTCGAGGGACGTCTCGCGCCCGCACGCGGCGGCGGCGGAGCTGATTCAATTTCCTGACTGAAGCAGCGATGAGCTATCGACCTTCGAGGGTGCGGGCGGCGGCGCGGGCTCGGGACGGCGAATAGTGTTTACTACGGCGACCTTGAGGGTGTCGCCCGGGCTTTTTCCAGCGGGTGTAGCGGGATTGCGTACCTATGTGGCGGAGGCGCATGGTGGCAGGCGTGCGGGGCGCGCGCGGCGGCTACTCGCGGCCATGGTCTCCGGCTCCGGCTGCAGAGGCGCCCGGTCACATACAGCACTGCAATCCTCGAGGCATGTCCCGGCGGCGTCGGCGTGGCGCGGCGCGCGGCGCGGTCTGCGATAGGGTCGACGCGCGCCCGCCGCGGCCCAGCTTCATTCACTGAGTGAGCGCGAGGCGCGCTGCCCGGGCGGGTCGCGGCGCGCCGGCGCGGACATGCGTGCTGACGCCCGCGCCCGCACCCCACAGAGGTCACAAGGTCGACCCGATTGATGTGCTCCGGCAGCGACCGTCCACGCTACCACGCCGTCTGCTGCACCAGTCTTATTCACCACCAGCTTCTGGCAGCTGTAGACAAGCATGTTCGAAAACAGTTGTTTATGTCCAGCAATGAAAACCATAAAGTTCAAATTTAGATATTTTATCCCGGAATTCCATTCCATTTGATTCTATTGATGTCCTTCTGTCCACTTTAACTTGTCTCATCTGACTTTCTCTCTGATTCCTCCCTATCTTTCGTCCTGATCCTTCTTCTCTCTTCCAGCCTACTTCCTCACCCTACTCTATTCCCCTTCTCTCTCTTTCTCCTCATTCTCCTCACTCTCTTTTCCCCTTCCACTCTCCCTCACACTGAATCCTCATCACCCTCTCCCTAGCTTTCTTTGTAGTTTTTTGTTTGAGATTCACCCTCTCTCACTCTCTTTTCTCACTTATTTCTCTCTTTATTCTCTTTCTTTTTTCCCTTTCGCTCTCTTTCACTTTTGATCGTATCATTCTCTCTCTTTCCTACTTTTGTAAATTATATAGTATACAAGTTATTTGTATCACAAGAAAGAAACTCACAATGTAGAATAACAAAAATCTACATAGCCCTTGAATTGAAACACTTTTGTTGTCTTGTAAAACAGAATTCATTGTCGGCAATATTACGTAGTCTGTGCTAAAGTATGTACTAAGTACTAATGTACTAATGCGTAAACTGAATATTACAATTAGTTGTGGAAATTTTTTTCTACGATATCATTAAGTCGTTTTACTTAAATTTGCCTTATTAGATTTATTTTTTCCATTATCCAAATTTAGATAAAAATAAGAAATCTATTTAACTAAAAGGCCTTTTGTTTTTGCAATACTTAGAGCAATGAGAGTGTTTTCGAATTTTATTTTCCGCAAACACTATCAACTATAGAGTTTGAACGCACTTTTTTACTTATTAATTAACGAAAACAATAATATTATTGCTTTCTTTTCAAATCAAAATTTTCATTTATGAAATAAAAAAAGATAGTGCGTGGAGTCCCTCCGCGCGGAAGAAGTGAAACTTTATAATGTGGAAATGAAAATAGGAAGGGGTAGAATATTGCGTTTTTCGTCGCACGTTACAATTGCGAAAAACAATTGCGAAACGAAATCTGCCGACTCACTCTCTTCCTCTCTCCTACTTTCTACCTTTGTGTATCTTTCTTTCTCTCTCCCTCTTGCGTTGGAATATTGGACGCTACTCGTTGCTAACGCTCGCGCTGGCCTGTAACAGGTATACTACGTGCATGCTTTTGAATGCCACTCATTCACTCTCGCTCTAGAGTGAATTCCCCCTTTCTTTCTATTCCCCCTTCCCAGGAGCGTTGAACGTTTAACGCAACAGTGCTTTCATACCCCCTCCGTGGTAGAGTTAAACGTTTAACGCAACCTTGTTGGAAGTCGCATTAGAAGTTTCACTTCAAAAATATTCAACAAAGTCATACGTGCCGCAGATAATTTGAAAGTTTTCACTAGATTCCGCATACCGTAGCGCTATTTCATCTTACATGTAATAATGTGCCGTTGGCTGCGAAAGAGTGAACTCGCGCCGGACATGCGAGAAACACCGCAAAATTAGTGGCATTTGTGCCGTCTCTGTTTGAACTCTCGAATCATGACGCAAAACAAGCGCCTTGCACTGGCAGCGTTAGGATCGCGGTTTGTCATTGACCGAAAAGCGGCAAGATGTTGCGTTGACAATCGTTCTCCGCATAGATAGAAATATTTTATAAAAGTAAATAGTCTAATTATGTTATGTATACGTAATTCGAATTGATATAAAATAAAATCATTTCAATAATTATTTATTTACATGTGAGTTAATACGTGTATTTCTTTAGATCAGCAATGCTATACGTAAATCTGTTTTTTTTTTCATCTTCTTTAACGACTAATCTTTTAGAATATTTTTAGAATTTAAATTTGATTTAAAACGAGTTTGATAGAGATAGTTCCTTTATGAATACATTATTGTAGTACAATTTTTTTCTTGAAGTCTGAAACTTTATTCGGTAAATTATCTTTTATGCGGAAAGGAATAATAATATATATATATATATATATATATATATATATATATATATATATATATATATATATATCAATAAGGACGAATCCAACATAAGAATTGATAAGAGAAAATATGGTTTTCCAAAACAGTTTCGTCTTTCATTGTGTACGTTTTCGCCAACACTATTGAAAATTTGGAGGTGGTAAACCTACTAGTATTGTTTTGCCAATTGATTTATCTTGAGAATAAATTCCCACATGCTAGTTCTGTGCATCTAAAACAGACACATCTTATCACAAATATTGTCATAAAAAAAATTTGGTTGCCTGTAAAGTCGGTATACGGGCGAAAGTTTTACGTGACAACGACTTTGAATGGTAAAATCATTTTAATGTGAATATTCATTCGTATAGTAGGAAGAAGGATGAAATAATAGTAACAATTTAAAACATTTATTTATACAAAGAATTATATTTAAAACATTAATTTATACAAAGAATCTCGCACTGAATTTCATATTAACAAAATTTATTTTTACCTTTACACATACATACGTATTTATATACAAATATACATACAATAACTTGCAATACATTTGCAAGCTATGCACTAATTCTCTAGTGCTGCGCGGCAGACCGATCATAGTTGAGTGGGAGAGAGACGCAGGCATGGCGGGCCTCTCTCGTTCGGTGACTCATCGTTACGTTACCGAGCGTTACACTTTCAAAGTGACTCCCGCAACCTAATTTAAGACGTTGTCACGTCAAAATCTGCATATTAATATGTGACTCATGTTTATCTTTAGCTTAGACTATGACCTAAAATTTTTATATTTACTCTATCAGAAGACGGCAACGTTATCTGCGCAATGCAAAGTATTATTTATGTGGTGGAAACCTACTTCACTAACTTCACTCCAACTTCCTATTGAATACCAAGGCGCATCGCATGTACGTCGCTGTGGTCAAAGTATCTACCGGATGATATTATTATACATGTCTAATATTTTTTACACAGAAATACAATATGAAGAATATTTGATACATGTTTTTTATACTACAACTTATAATAGTAACTTTGTAATGTTTTACTCTATAAAATTTAATTTGTACTATGTAACAAAACCTATAAAACATATTGAAACCTGTAAAGAGATCTATTTCCAGAAATTATGTATTTTTTCGATTCAAATTTTTGGAGCACACAAGTTTTTGTTGTAATATTTTCTTCTTAATTTTCCTAATACTTTGCAATGGGAAAGTACATAAAATAAATTTTTCGTCATAATTTTGCAAAAAAAAATCATCTAACTCGACATAGTAGATGGAAAGATGTTTCTAAACACGTGTTAATATTACACCTCAAAACAATATTTTTTCAAAGTTTGTTCCTAAGAATTGATTTTCATATAGAGTCCACGGTATGCAAATTAAATGGGGTGTGACTTGAAAAACAAAGCAAACATAGGTGTTATTTAACGTAGATAAGTGATTTGATCATATTGTTGCCAAGCGTTTAATCTGGATTTTTGAGTTTCAAAGTTTTATTATATAATGTAATTTATAATGTCGAGGAAAAAAATTATTCGTTTTTAATATACAAATTCAAGATAATTTTTCATCGTATTTTATTTGCATTAAATTATAATATACATATTTCAATTGCTGTAGAAATTTTGGGATTTCTAATCAAAAAAATTTTTGATGCGTAGGAAGATTCTTGGAACGCGGTTGGTGTTTTCTGTAATTTATCCAAATCATTTGTTTGCTTTAATACATCAATCAGGAAACTACATCATTATGGCGTCACGAGTCGATCTCTTGGACTTCTCAAATCTTAATTAAGTGATAGAACTTAAAAGGTTGATATAGTAATTGGGAGGTACAGGTCGTCTGTATCTGCAATTAATATGGGCGAGCCACAGGATCAATTCTTGAAATATTTCTGTTCTTAGTTGTGCATTAATGATGTATCACTTCTTGTTAAGTATGGATGTGGAATTGTATTGTTATGATACCTCCTTACTTATCAAGATTAATGCGCATCAATCAGCTTTTGACGAAGTAAACAGTGGAATTTCTGATATAGTTGAATGATGTTCATAAAATTTTTCACAATGAAAAGAAATTTTCGTTTTTTAATAGTAAATATAGTCGTCGTCAAACGTCTCATCAAGGACAAGAAAATGGATATTGTGGACTGGATTTTATTTCTAAATCCCATTTTAAATGCTAAATTGCGATGGAATTGTCATATAACAAGTTTTAGATCTGCAGCATCTGCCGTCAAAAATTTCAATGGCTAGAGTACCGAGAAATTAGTTTATTTTAGTTCCTTCATAGTCTAACGACCAATGGAATTTTATTATGGGGTCATTCGGCTGATATTAACACAATTTTTGTTCTACAGAAGTGAACTACTGGCGCTATTTATAATTTCAGACAAAAAGCATCTCTAAAGAAAAAATTTAAAGAAATTAATATTTTAATTGTACCTACTGTCGCAATCCATATACGAAAACCTGATGCATGTCAAGAGAAACATAAAATCGTTTCAAATCATGAGCGACATGCGTAATATTAAGGCTACGCAAATCTTCGGTACTAATGTTATAAACTTATGTCGCAAATATCTGGTAGCGCACGGTCCGTACACACGACATTGAATCGCAAGACGCGAGTTGTCTATTCTTCCACTGTAGACGTAGCGGTTAAATGGCCCACACAAATTTAATCTACAAAAAGTCTGACGCAAGTGACGATGAAACTTTAATTTTGGTTTACCACCTTTATCAAAAGCGAAGAAATCGTCGTAACAGAAGATACTGGGTTCATCCATATATATAAAGAAATGTAAAGTGCAGACTGTTTGTTGCCGCAAAAGCATTAATAAAAAGAATTATCCTTTTCAAAACATTCTTTCAACTTGTAATTATTCAAACAAGGATGTTTTTCAATCTCTAAAATAAGTAGAATACATAATTATGCCCTAACATTCCCATTACATTGAGTAAAATATAAGTAAAACTAGGAATGTATCTCACAAGACAAAATCTCTTCTGGATACCGATAATGAACCTAAAAAAAAGAAAATTTACACACGGGGTGAAACAGAACAATACTACACAAAATCGTAAAACATGTACATCAGTTGAGCTACACTCAAGTACTTCAGCGGCATACGTTACCGACCCGCCCACACCTACCGGGTATAAGCTACGGCAGCGGGATAACCGCTGTTAAACAACACTAGGCGAGCCGAACTTCACCGAAGGCAACTAAAGCGACCAAGCACGGCATGGTATCATGCATCGGGTGCGTGCTAATAAACTGCGCTGCTACTGCGCATGACGGTAATTGGTTGGGTGCACACGATTACTTTAAAAATACATGAAATTTCGGCGTCACATAATGGCGCTACTGCCTCTTCCATATATACACCAGAATATACACCCTGGCCTTTACCGAAGAGAAAACTAAAAAAGACATAACTGATAGATACAGCACCTGCCCGGAGCGATGTATACTCATGCACTGTTAAAAAAATTTGTAGTAATTTTACAAAAAAAATGTTGGAAGTTTTTACGCACAACAATAAAGTAATAATATAACTCTGTTTTGTAAATTTACTAAACAATTTATTTCAAATCAATTTCGAAAAATTACAAAACATTTGTAGAAATTTACCAAACGATTATCGGAAATTCGCTTAGCAAAATTACCATACAAATAGTGTAATTTTAACAAACAACTTTTGTAGAAAATGTTTAGTAATTTCAAAATGATTTATCGTAAATTTACTACACAATCAATTTCAACTCAGTTTAGAAAAATTACAAATTTTTTTTCTATTTGTCTAACAGATGGCGAAGAAGAAGAAAGAGTAAATTATTCTTTTGACGACATATATTAAAATAATAATTAATAAATTATAAATTTCGCTGATTCGGAATAATGAAAATTTCTAATAAGTACAGTATATTTAACAATTTTAAATCTTTTCAGTTTTATAAAAACAAAAATAAATTTTGGTCAATTGAAAAACCGGATTTACATGAGAAGGCATGTCAAATAACATTTAATATGAAAAAAAAATACAAATATAATCGCTATTTAATTTTGTGACGATCTTAACCTCTGGTGAACCGAAAAACTCAAAATCTGAGTTTAAAATATACCATTTAAATAAAAGGTCTGTCTAAGTCTTAAAACTTTCAATATTTATATCTCTATATAAATTATAAACTTTACTGTACTTTGTTAACTTTGTGTTGATTAGACTACTAAGAATTCATTCAAAATATTATGTTAATCTATTGAAAATTATACTGCGTGTATAGTGCAAACGAAAAACATTTAATGATTATAATTTATAATTAAAATTAAACGTTGTGAAGATTTGTACTCGCAATATTTGTAACCCGAGACAAAAAAAATTATCGCAAGGGCAACGTATCGATCTGAAAATGATGATCTATATAGATCTACAGCTGTATACAGCTTATTTAAAGACGGTTTGAAAGTTCAGTTTAGATTTCAATACTAGAAAATTTTATAAGTTTTCAGTGATTTCATGGCAATTTCAATATTAATATTTTTTTGTAACCAAAAAAAATATTTCAGATCTAATTGCAAACAGTTATTGTGAATTTCAGAACCGTTCGATTCAAAACTAATTAATGGTTTGAAAAATCACAATGTATGATGCAATTTCGAATTTGCGATATAAAAATAATAAAATTATTCGTTAATTTTTAATATTTTCATTGTAATTTTATCTTCTACATTTTTTCATAATTCCACAAAAAAAGTATTGTGTATGAAATTATACACAGTTTCGAAATTAATCGAAAGTTTATAATTTCATATTATAAACAAAAATGGCAATACGTACAAAAGAAATGAAAACTTTTCTTAGAATTATAATACATAATACAATTTTCAAATCTGCGTTATAAAAATGATGAAATTGGTTGTAGATCCTTAATAATTTCATCCTAATTTGAGCTTCAACATTTTTCGAAACTACATAAAAAAGTATTGTAAATCAAATTACAAACAATTTTGTGAATTTCAAATCATTTTGTTTGAATTAAACAACAATTATAAAAATTATAATACGTTAGAGAAGTAAAACTTTGGTAGAATTACAATACGTAATGCAATTTTCAAAATTGTGTTACAAAATAATAAAATTATTTGTAAATTCTTAATGACTCATATTAATTTGAGTTTCATAATTTTATGTAATATCACAAAAAATGCATTGTACATGGAATTACAAACAATTTTTGTAATTTTACAACATTTCATTGGAAATTCACCAAGAGTTAGGAAAAATTACAATACGCTTAGGGTTATTACACAAAAGTTCCAAAATTACAACTCATGATAGTAAGTTTTTTCATATGTCTTGTAATTTTACTCGAATTGTATTATATTTTATATTAGTATACATTGATTTGAAATTTTTCTCATATTTGTTTTGTAAAACAATTGTAATTTTACAAAAAAATTTTAACAGTGTGCGTAACGCGGCACTGATGGTTGTTTTCCGAGAGGAAAGAGCGCTGGCAGACATAACCAAGATGAACTGCATTCTAGCACAGCACATTAAGCTGGAAAAATACAAAATCAAAGCAACTGCGGTGATGGAATGCAAACGTTGTTTCAATTTCGGTTATATACAAGCTCACTGCCGAATGAAATAGCGCGTGAAGGTCACCGAAATTGAAACAAACAGCAGCGACAGCGACACTCTTTTGAAGATCACGGTTTGTACGAATTATGGATCTCATGGACACACGGCCCCTCAAGCCAAGTGCCCTGCATTTAAGGAAGAAGTCCTAAAGCAAAAAAAAAGCGTCGAGAGGATTTGAACAGAAACAAAAACAGATCCCGCAGTTTGCCAAATCAACAGCAGAAAAAACCAAGGAGAGAAGGTGAGGCGTCGCGGAGACCTCGGGTCTCCTATACCGATGCCATGGCCAACAACGAACCAATTACCCACGACATTGCCAGACAAGATCCAAAGCAGAGTATGTCTAATAATTAATTAATAATCAAATCAGTTAAATTAGTTAATCTAATCCGATAGATTAGTTAAGCTAAAATTCCATATAATAAAGTCAGCCTGAGACGCTGGCATGTTCTTACAACTTTCAATACTTACGTTAATACTAAGGGTAGATTAAGACTCCTACACTGCAACGTGCAGGAGATTAGAAATAAGCTTATAAAAATTAAGGCACTGTAAATAAATATAACCCAAACATGCTCACTTTAAACGAATGTAAAATTAACTTTGAAAAGAACAAATACAACATTCAGAACCATGACAATATACACGACACTACGATTGAAGCCAGAGGTACTGAAATTTACGTCAGCAGATCAATAAATTGAGCAAGATTCCCTTTACATGATAGAATCCAATACACAGTCCAATAAGAGAATAGAAGAAGTCACTGTTCTAGTAAACACCGGAACCCGTCATATTCTATTTCGATGTGTCTATATTCCCACGAATACAATCAGAACTAGAAACGAACTATGTAAGTTATTGGAAATCTGAACACGACACTATTACTATCGGCGTCAATGACATCAGATCCACAGACCTACAGCATACCAACAATAACGAAACAGGTAATTTGTTCAGTGAGAGGGTTAGAAACGAATCACTCAAAATCTACCACACCAACTTGGCGTCCAGACTATAGCAGATCACTAATATCCTGGACATTGCAACTATCACTGGCTTGATTACATACGATACGACTCGCATTACGACCAACAAATAAATAATATCGATTCGGACCACATGCCATGGATAATGGACAACCTGATAATTGAGACAAGGACAAAACAAATTAGACAGCCCAGAACACTCTACAGTAACGTTGAGATTCAAAATGAGTATTCAGCACATATAGAAGGACTAATCATATACTGAACCTGATAACCAATGCTGTACAATGAACAATACAAGAACAGAATACATCAACTCGTCAAAGACATCAACGATTCGCTCGATCCCTTTGCCCCAAAAAAAGACATAACCGACAGTACAGAACCACTGCCGACCGACATTCAACAACTTTTGAGAAACAGAAAAACTGCTAAAATACGATATTACAGAGACAAAACAGCACAGAACGAACTAGAACTATAGAGACTAAAATGAGACTGTACCGCTGCTCTAAACAAATAAAGCGAAGGTAAGTGGCTTGAAATTATTAATAGTAAATTAGATGAGAAAGCCAAAATGAGGTTGGTACAAAAATCATTAAATAATTTTCCACAGATGTACCCTTGCATCTCGGATTGCAAAACTGAAGAGCAGGTAGCAGCTAAATTCACAGAAACATGTCTCGTTCACGACAACACTATAGATCCAGAAGACCAAGCCACATTTACCACATGCCCCTATAAACCATTTGAAGCAGCCACCTTCGAGGAAGTCAGAAAAGCCTGTTACCAAACTAAAAACCAAAAGGCTCCCGGTCCGGACCAGACACAAGTATATGCTTTTAAAATAGCTGACCCGGCGATCAAAAACGCGATCACACATTTTGTAAGCAACATTCTTTATACAGGATACTTTCCTGCGTGAAAAATGGGTGATTGTATATTTATCTATAAACCAGGAAAGCCGCCTAAATCACCTACTTCTTGCATACCGATTACTTTACTGAACATAATACGGAAGATCTGTGAGAAAATCATACACAAAGGACTACAACCTACACTACAGCGACTCATACGACATTTCCAACGCGGTTTTAAAAACAGATATTATAAGTAAATAAGTATATTATAAGTAAAGCAAAAATGGTGAGAGGGATGCTCTCACTAATAATTGGTTAGTATAGTAAGGTAGGCTTGGAAGTGAAATATCAGATCATCCAAGCATGTTTGCTACCAGCGTTGGCGTATGGTGCCTCACAATTTTTTCCATTCATCCCTAAATTGGGTTTAAAGAAAATTTACAATAACCACAATGCTGTATGGCACTAAAAACTGTTTCTGGTCTACCCATATTTTTTGGGATCAAAGGATCTGATGGAAATGCTACACAATAAATCGATACACGATAAATCCGTGACACCTCCAAGTACAAGATGTACGCCAGGTCGAAAAAACGAAAACCTAAAACATTTCCGACCTGATGGACACTTTGCGTCTATTTGGCTCGCATAACAGACATAATATCACCAACCCGTGCACAAGACACGGACTGGTGGAAATAATCAGCCCGAACGAGCGGAAGCTCCCTCTGAGTAAGAGGAGGAATCCGCCTCGCCCATGGTTAATCTAGTTAGACCATGTCAGAACAAAAAATAAATAAAAATAAGTTTCATTTTTATATTACGTAATATGGCAAATAATTATGTTGCAAAAATTAATTTTTACTATTTAGACCATTGTTGGTGAAAACATAATGGCTAATACTGGACATAAGTAAAACGAATATATTACTAAACTTGAAAAAAGAAATATAATTATAACTGTATTTGAATTTGAAGTCGCTCTGAGACCAAAATCGTCGGGTATCGAAGATTTGCGTAGCCTTGTGTACAAAAGGCCTAACACTGAACATAAGAATGATTACTGTGCATAAAACCCGATTCGGCGAAAATGCGGTTAAAAAGCAATGATTACGCTTTCATAATAAGGTCGCAGTTGAAATTCAATATTTGTCATTTCACAAATTTAAAATGAATATTAAAAAAAATGTTATATGGCAAGGACTATAATGCGTATCTGAATATATTAACAAAAAATCTGAAAAACGGTTGACCCTAAAGGCCATCCCTGCAACTTCCCACTAATTTTAACCGCAAAGCTATAGTAATGTAGTTTGTTGTGACGTCTTTAAGCTCTTCAAGCTCAAAAATACGGTTTATATGTTATTTTGAGCTTTTCGAACTCAAAAATCTGGTATATATTAAACAAAGTAATTTTTTACGCAAATTGTGTGATTTTAAGTAGTTTTATGGCATTAAACGTCGTTTTTTTAGCTCTCTTAGGCGAAGGTTATTTTAAAAAACTTATTTAACGAAATTTGAAAATTATTTGTCAATAATTTTTCTCAACCAAATTAACCGTGTCTGATTTGTTTGTTAGTGGTTAATTCAATCGTTTGAGGTTTTAAATAAATGAATTATTGAAATCAATCCTTACGATCATTTGAAAGTTCTCTATTACAAATCGATAAATCTCAAATTTTCAGTTATGTTGAAAAAGCCTTTTTATATAAATTTTTAAAATACTATAACTTTTAAACGCGTTGTTCGATTTCAATGTTCAAGACGACAATCGACGCAGTTTGTTGAGACCTAAAAATGTTATAGTAAGAGCAAAATTGATTATTTGTAAAGTTTCTAAATTATTTAAACAATACCCTCGTTTTTTAATATTTTCGATTTTTTTCGTACACGATATCTCTCGAACGAATCAATCGATTTTAATTTCCAAAACGCATTCGACGTCATTTTTTGAGGTTAAGAGCTGATTAGGTTATGGAAATGATTGGTGGAATAGCCAAAAAGTTATTCTCAAAAAAGATCGTTTTTGAATTTTTTTTTCCGGTTTTTTGAAATTTTCCGGAATCTACTTTTTTGAATCAGTTAAAACTTACAGGAAATCTAAGTTCAGTGGAACCCTGTCGAATGCCATAAGATCTGATCAACAAGTACACAAACACACAAACACACACACACATAATACAATAAAATAGTCAAGGAAGCTTCATAGGGCTTCAAAACGTTGAGATCTGATGAAAACTCGATTTTGAAAAACGGGGTAAAACCAATAACTTCGATATTATTAATTTTCTTAGTGGAAGTTAAAAAATCCTAGGATTAAAATGCTCAGCTACCTAGTTGTTCATATTGTGGACAATTTCTTGCCCATTCTTCTCAGAACGAATAATCATTTGTAAGGGATGGTAATGTTAATGTCAAAAGAATACAGTAATGAAGTATTAGTGTAATTCTATTACCTATGTAATAAAGATATTTTGGATTTGAATTCATTTGCTTTTGATATAATAGTAGTGTTTGCAGATGATACTTCTTCGTTTTTCGAAATTAAAAGACAACAAATTACTATAGTAATGTGGACATTACTATCTAGAAAGTAGAGAAATAGTTTACTGTAAATAACCTACTATTTAATTAAATAGAAGGAAAATATATTAAAGTCTTACTTCCAAATATGAGATATGAAACCGGAACTACTTCAGTACGAAACGAAGAAATGAACTTTATTAATGCTAACGTGTTCTTAAAAATCACTCTAAATGACAGGTGTCGATGAGATCCTTATATCAGTAAGTCGGTAAAAAAGCTTAGTTCTGCCGTTTATACAGTTAAGAAGTTACGAAGTTTGTCAGACAATGAAACCGCTAGACTAATCTAATTTGGTTATTTTTATATAATAGCGTGGTAGAAGATCGAAAATCAACAATTCGTATTAACTAAAAATTATGTACATTGTTGCCCTTTCTTTAATTGTTTCACTTATTTTTTTGATAATTTCTATGACGAAAATTTTCTCTTTTATAAATATCTAAGAAAAAAATAAAACCATCACACTATTTAATTTGATGAACTAAACTAAATATATTACTCCCATCATTGTGCTAAAGTTATAAATAAACTTTAAACGTTAAGGGGGCGCGGTGACAAACAGGTTGAACTATTTATAATATTGTGTTTGTATTCGTATACAGAACGCTTGCTATCTTTTATGGAACTAATTTTCGGGATAAAACGATAGATTTTTTTTAATATCGTTTTCGAGAGGCAAATGAGCTAGTGTGTCACCAACGAATTAGGTGATCATCGCCGCCCATGGACATTCATAATCCCAGAGGAGTCAACAGTGCGTTGTCAGCCTCATGGGTAGGACTACGTATGTGTATTTCTTTGTCTTAAATGTGCAAGCCATTTGTACCTCTCATCCGAATCCATTTACGATTTTCAGTTAAATTTTTTAAAAAATCCTACATGAATTTTAGCTTATCCTCGATTATAGGTACGAAGGGACGTACCTATTTGTGCTGTAATTTAGACCACAACTTTTCTTTAAATGCCATTTCGTACTGATTAATTTCGCCTGGGCGGAGATGATTTTTATGCTATCTCGCATAAATCATAATTTTTGATAAAAATAAAAAAATATATATGCCACGTTATGCCCTTGAACTAAAAACCATACAAAGAATGGTGTTGATTCATTACTGTATTAAAGCGTAACACAATAAAACAAAGATGTGTTCGCTTTTATAATTTTAGGATTTTTTTCCCGCACGTGATAATTAACTTAAGCATGATTTTAGAAAATGATTTCATTAAAGAAAGTAAGCTGCTAAGTTTTATAAGTAACCTAAAATTTGTAAATCATATGTTATACATTTTTATAGAAATAGACAATATCAGTAATATTAAATTACCACATTATACATTACAGCATTACTTAAAAATGCTAAATTTTGCGTTGAATTTTCCTTTCAACTTGACCAATGTAGAAATAAAATTAATTTCTTGATCCTGATTCCGATCCTTGTCCAAATCACGGTTCCAATTTTGACTTCACTTCCAGCCTCGATCCAAATCTAAAATCCAATTCCATTTTTTTCCATGTTTTCCATATTTTCCCTAACAGACTTTCCATAATCCAACAACATTATAATAAAATCAGTACCTATTCTATTTTTATCGTCTACTTCGAAAAACAAAACATAACTCGCAAATTTAATAACCGCGACATTTTGCCGACGTCGTGCGTGGCAAATGTGTAAACCCTATCCTAGTATTTTAATATGTTTGTAGTACGCGATACGCACAGCAATGTTAAAACCTGATATAGAGACTTAACAAAGATTTACACATGTTGAGCCTGATTAGATTAGGTATTATATTATTAAACAAGTAATTCTTCTATATTGTCTATGCCGCGACGATCGCGCAAATAGTCGTAACGATTGCGATGAACATTTTTATTATGATAAAAGTTTGCTTATCAATTTTGTCTGTATGGGAGTATTTTCTGGAAAGAATCGTTTTTGAAGAAAAAAATACATTTATTTCTAAACAATGCGTTATAGCGCCCTCTAATAATATTTTGAGATATTTGCATTGTCGTTATGCTCTCGGTGTTTAATAACAAACGGTACTAAAAGCTATAAACTGCAGATGGTACTAAATAAATAAAATATACAGATAAACTTTGGCATTGAATGTTGTTGGAAATAAATACACGCAATTTTTCTCGCAAATAGTTGGTAATATATGCCATTGTGGCATAAACTGATAGTCAATAAGTCATATCAAAATTCAATAACATAGACCCGAATCGGCATTATTTACTTGTGCATAAGGAAAAACAATAACCAAACTGAATCACAACAAATTTTATATCGTACAGCTAATTAAAGGTTTTCATATATAGAATTGTTGTGAAACTATTAAAATAACCAATTATAGCGAGACCGCGACATATACATGCTACTTTTATAGGTAGCATGTATATATTAATATTCACTCCGTCGTGTACTGCGAAAGGCGATATTAATATTAGGAAACTAGTTGAAAATTAGGATCGTCCAATAACAGTTTGTTAAAGTTGTTTCACGCGCCACATAAAATTATTTTTCATATAGTTGCTGCTATGGATAACCTCAATAGAACATTTAATCTTAGGGGTAAATCCTTGTATATAAAGTTAATACGTGGCACAATCTTTGCATGTCTCTCTTGCTTCACTGATATCCATCAATTTTTTAATTCGAGCTCTTCGATTTCGAGTGCTTATAATTTGGCCGTTCTTTATATGTCACCAATATGATGTGCGTAGTATTTTCTAGAGCGACCCTTGCCGACCGTTCCATCACAACTATACGTATAATAAAATCATCAAAGAGATTAAATAATAATATATATTTAATCTCTTTGAAAATCATAAACGAACCGTACATGCACATTAAATATTTTTTCAAAATTAATTTAGTTAAACGTTATACTCATAATATTGACGTCAAAAAAACTGTTTTTAAAATTTTTGGCTGTTTGTTCTATGCGTTTGTGCTCGCTAATTTCAGAAACGGTTTAACCGATTAAATTATGGTTTTCACTAATGTATTGTGGCAAGCTTCCCGTAACATTTAGTATTTGTTTCATTTCAGTCTCTTGACGAACAAAAAAGTTACTTTAATTTCTTATCTATCTATACATATAATAAAATCATAATTTATATACATAATAAAATTATAAGCGAGGCGTGTCTACGCATTCAATATTGTTCAAAAAAAAAACAATATTCGTGCTAATGTTGTTAAAAGATAAGAGGTAGAGAGTCCGTTCTTCTTAGATTTATTTATCACAAACTCAAATTACAAAATTAAAGTTATAAGTTAATGATTTGAACGCACAAATACGATTATCACTTTATGATCACAAAATATAGGCAGTGGAAGCAATAATACTCTCTTGAAGTTAACCCTCTGGACACTCAATTGCGTGTGGTTGTAATAATCTCTGGATTCAGTGAAGTCTCTCGTAGCTGAAACCCAACTAGACTCTGAAAAGAAGCTAAAAAGTAAAAGAGGAAGACTTCTAGAGTGTATTCAAGGGAACTTGCAAGTGCTAGACAAGTTGAACCCGTAAACCAAGCCTTGGGTACGGTGATTTTCTCGGGAGTGTACCACAAGGGAGCTTGCCCGCTACCTTGCAAGGTGAAAAGATAAACCAGGCCTTGAATACGGTGAGTTTCTTGTCTAGAAGTCACCAATAGCTGATTTGCTCAAGAAAAGATTGATACTGGCTCTAGGATGAGCCCTACAGGATGTAAACTCACTCACAGGAATAGATTCTGGCTCGAGGATGAGCCCCACAGGATGTAAACTCACTCACAGGAATAGATTCTGGCTCGAGGATGAGCCCCACAGGATGTAAACTCACTCACAGGAATAGATTCTGGCTCGAGTATGAGCCCCACAGGATGTAAACTCACTCACAGGAACAGATTCTAGCTCGAGGAGGAGCCCCACAGGATGTAAACTCACTCACAGAAATATATTCTGGCTCGAGTATGAGCCCCACAGGATGTAAACTCACTCACAGGAACAGATTCTAGCTCGAGGAGGAGCCCACAGGATGTAAACTCACTCACAGGAATAGATTCTGGCTCGAGTATGAGCCCCACAGGATGTAAACTCACTCACAGGAACAGATTCTAGCTCGAGGAGGAGCCCCACAGGATGTAAACTCACTCACAGGAATAGATTCTGGCTCGAGGAGGAGCCCCTCAGATCTGTATTTCACTCACAGACATTTGTTTCACTCACAACTCAAATATTCACTTACTTAGATGCTTTACTCAATGATAAAAATAATTACTCTCACTTAGAATCACAATAAAGAACGTTATTGAATAATTTACTCAGCAATTGACAGTATAAAGCTTTTACTTTCACTTTATTTCTCGATGTTTACTATAAGCGTTTGAAAAGAAAATTGACTCGCAGCGCCGAGTGTGCCTGCATACTTAACTGGCGGAATTCTCGAATCGTCACTCCGAATGTTCTAGATGTGATTTGAGAGTTTTCTATTTTTGAAATTACTGGATTTTACGAATAAACTGAATAAAAATGTATGAAATTATTTTTAGAGCTATTTTCGCTTTCAGTTTTACTCAAATTCTATTTTAATTACTTAGGTTTTAATTAAAAAGACAATAAACTGAAGAATTATATTCCAGAAATGTCATTTGCTCGAATTTTCTAGGCGCAGGCGCAGAATTACCTTTTCATGCCAACAGATGGCGCCACATATTTAGTTAATGTAAATTTTTATTTTACTATTGTGAGCAAAGTGTCGTTATGTCACTTTTTTCTCTTTTCTTTACTTTAAACAAATATTACCGATTGTTCTTCGCGCGTTGGTCGGGCGACGTTGACCTCTTATCCCACCGCGAGCCACGCAGCGCCCTATGGCATGTGGACGATGCACAACAAATGCTCATATTCGAAAATGCGCGGAGCTTCTTGACAAATACATTGTTACTATGATATGTATAGATTACACAAAGAAATAGAAAAAACTTTACATATAACTTTCATTTGTTTCATTGTTTTCAATTAAAATACTGTGTTTAAAATAACTAATTTGAGGCATACTTATTGGTAGTTATAAAATAGCTTAAATTTAATTTTAATTCTAGTATTTGCCTCGGCTTCGTACATATCGTAACCGTGACTTATAGCAGAATATACACCATAAGCGAGACAGAGAGTGGAAGTGAAATTCGAGACCAGAAGGCATCGACATCGAAAACGGAACCAAAGCCCGAATCGAGTGAAAGACCACAATTAAAATAAATAGCGTAACTGTAATCGAAATCTCAAGCAGTACAGAAATCAGATTTGAGAACGAGACTAGGATCGAGTGCGGGAACAGAATCGATATCTATTTAAATCAAGACTGACAGGTAGTCATTTTTTTTTTCGCTTTAAGGTACGGGACACTAAGAATACCTAAATGTTGCATTCTCAAATAACACAGAAAACAGTTTTTCATTATTATAATAACTTATTTCACACGATTATTACAAACAAAATTGAAACAGTTGTAACCAAATAACATATCTTAAAAAAAGGATTAGGATCGAGTGTGGAACGAGAATCGAAATCTATTTTAATCGAGACCGGGTTCTCGAGATGTCTATTCTTTTCTAAAAGTTCCAATCGTTCGTTCTTCCTCCATTAGAGATATATTTTTATAGCAATTCTAAGAAGAAAATGAACACGCAAATCACCAGAAAGTAGGTGACCAATTATCGCATTACTAATGCAGTCACCAACGTGTTGCCAGTTTTTGGGGGAGAATAGGATATTTGCTGGGCAAGGGGGTGGGCCAAGTTGTCCACAGTATGGCTCTACCATATGAAATATAACTATCAATATCCTATTTTTTTTAAAAGGCGGGCATTGCGCTGATAACTCTTCTACGGAACGCCACTTGATATATAAATCTAATCAGACACATAATTAATGACAACTATCGCCTGAGAGTGATTGTTGATATACGACGTCAATCATCTAAGCAAATCATCACAAACACCAATCCTTTCCAGCTTTACAAAAAAGCTATGCAAAGCTAGCAAAAACAGCTATGTTGAATTCAATCAAAGGCTTCGCTGCAGTGAGTATACAACACGTTTACTTGGGAGCCTTTGACATTTTTCTTGAAAGTATTGCCTTAAATTGAACCAAATCTGTTCTGTTCATCGATCTTTAATGAAACCATACCAGGTAAGATTGAATGGTCGTTTAAGGACTGAATACACTTAATCATGTATGGTGTTTTCAAGCACTTTTAAAGGTACGAGAAGCATTAAAGTAAAATTGAGAATGAGTATGTTGCCGGTAACTTTTATAAAATATTATTTTTCGACATAGTCGCCTTTTAGCATAATACACTTGAAATTTCTTTTTCTAAGCTTAAAATACCTTCTTAAAAACCCTTCATCCCAACCACCTGGCAATTACTGCACTGCAGCGACTATACTGCTTCAACTTCTTCGAATATCTGTCCTTTCAGATACTCCTTCATTCAACCTTGAGAAAAATAAAAAATCATTATGCGTTAGTGTTACGGACAGCCGCATCCTTAGTATTAAAATTTGACAATGTGTAAAATAAACGTGCATGAAATAAATGATTTTATAAATGTTACGTTTATCGACTTAGGTTAAAGATTCCTTTTTGTTTTTAATTGTGTTTTTGTGCAAATTAAATAATTTTAATAGTTATCTTCTATTACCCGGGTAGGGATTAGTTATTAGGAATTGTTTATTTGTAATGTTTGCTTATATTATTGTTTGTGTTTTAATTATTTGTTTTGTCGTATTTAATTGTAAAATACAAAAGTATTGTGGTGCACATTTGTGCTTTGACGGGGGAACCAATAGGAGGCTGAGAGCCAGGGCGGTATGGTACGGCCTTGAATCGGTGTATCGTGCGCATGTGGCACTTCTACAGAAAATATGAGAAGTGCATGGCCACGCCCCCTTGTATCTAATGTATGCAGTTCATATGTACAGGCAGATGCACCATTTATAAATTCAAGCCATTTTGATGCATCCGTCGCAGTTGTACTCCGGCCGCCACATGTGAAGCTCGTGCTGCAATATAGAAGTTGAAATATCCACACCGCAAGAAATCCGCTCTCCGAGGCGACTGTAGAAGATATCCGAAGTACAGGCTTACGCGGCGGTGGAGAAATCGTCGTTACAGTAAGATTATGTGAATATTGAGTATGTTTAAGTGTTTGTAAGCCAAAATCTCGAATTGCAGCCATAACAAAACGGACCTTTGAACCAAGATATATCTCGATATCGGTATCTCTATTTCTTCCGATACAAACCGTATCGTGGCACGACGATCTACTTATACCCAATTTTTAACGTTTTTTACCATTTTTTCGGTCACTACTGTGGTTGCGCGACCCATGCCAAGCTAAACTCATTTTGGTGGATGTTCTTCCACGTTTAAATTCGGCACGCTAACAGGCAACTGTAAAATACGGAAGAGCATTTGTTCTTAAAATATCCTTTGAATCTTGATTAATTCGTTTCGTAGTAAAATAGTTTAAGCACAGATACTTAATAATAGTTTACAAATCAATTTTATCTATTTTCGACAACACGCTTGACAGATTGCAAACAAAAGACTTCCATTTTAAAACAACAAAAAATCTTCTTATTTCTTCCTTTTTTTTTAATCATATCAATATTCTCAGCTCTACTAGGCAGTATTGACCATTTTCTTTCCAAAGAACTTGTGTACCTCATTCTCACGTCATAATGAACTCCCATTGTATATTCAATTTGGAAATAGGACAGTAGTTCTTAATATTAATTCTAATTAAATTCTACGACTTTATTTGTATACATACGTTATATAGACACGTTTCTAGACAATGGGAACTATGCCTTCGGTTAAAGATTCCCCACAGATCGATGACAAAAAAAAGAATAATAGATTAGCGAGTCTATAATAAAAATGACTGATAAGTTATGAGGGCCAGAGGATTTAGTATGATCTAATTTTAGGTAAGGATCCTTTATTAACAGCAATAGATACCTTAAACACTAATCCAAAACACCAGAACTAAATGTTTGGTATTAATTTGAACTTGATACGTTTGACGTTTAACGGATTAACTCGCTTTCGTCGGCAGGTTCACCCTAGTGAACATTGAGTAAATACCTTTATTTTGTATATCGACTGATTACAGACACAATTATAATCATAATCGCTATCCCGATCGCTATCGCCAACTGATTTCGATTTGTATCGCTCTCGATTTTGTTTGCGGTCTCGCTTTTCATTCCGAACCCGGTCTTGATTAAAATAGATTTCGATTCGGGGTTCCGCACTTGGTCCTGCCAAAGCTCTCAGATCTGTGATTTGGTTGTAACTATATTTATTTAGTATAATATAGTAACTAATGCAGTGATATAATTTAAAAAAGAGTGATTTTATAAGAATTAAAATTATTTGCTATAATATTAGAGAAAGCGACATCTAAATATATTTAGGGCCCCATAATTCAAAACAAAAAAAAAGATTGTCATTCTGTCTATATGTCAGACCGTCTATCCAGACTATTTAAATATAAAAATTTCCAGATCCAATCAATATAAAATATTGATCTACAATCCCGAATAGGTATTAAAAAATCATACTTATCAATTGAATGCAATCAAAAGATATAGTCATTTTGTTATACATTTCAATATTTGCAAATTCATTCATTAAAACCTATAGAGTTTTTCACGTTGGCTTGAAATCATAAATTTGATTAAATGTAGGATCTCGTAACTTTAATAAAGGGAAATATATCACAATATTAAAATCTGACATTTTCAATTAGAGTAACGACCGTGATATATGCTGTTGTGTGGAGGTACATTTTTTAACTTCCCGCTACGTAAATTACAGTCAAATCGCACCTTTAAATGATAATAAGATTATAAAATTTGTATTACAATATTTTTTTTTTTTTTTGTGTACCTATATTTATTTCCCATATATAGACTTAATGTGAGTTTTGTTTTGTTTTATGTGTTTTGTTTATTGTTTATGTATTTTGTGTATTATTAAACGTTTACGCTATATTTAGTTTTATTACCAGGGTAGAGATTACCTATTGGTAGAGTATGTTTATTATGTTTTATGCGTACTTTAGAATAGTTTATGAATTGTGTTTGTACAAAAGTATAATTTTTTGTAGTGCACATATGAACTGCATACTAAAATTTTGTTTTGACAAGGGATTCAATAAGAGGTCGAAATTTGAGGCATTCTATTAATGACTATCGCGGATTGATGTTTCATGCGCAAGTGGCACTCGCATAGCAGGAATGTAAAATGTATAGCTTTGCGCCCTTCTATGTAATTTATGCAGTTCATATTTGAAAGTGGATGCACTTTTTATAAAATGCAGTTATATCTGTGTAACCATCGCAGTCCAATTTAGAAGCTCATGCTGTTAAAAATCGAATAAATAAGTGAAATCTCTGCCCTATCTATAACTTATGGTCATACGGCGAAGAAGCAAACTCCAAAGTTTATAAAGAAAACAATTCGAGGTGCAGGCTTGCCTGTGGTAGAAACATTGCTGTTACAAAAACTAAAGATTTTCATCAATTATTCGAAGTAAAAACCATTAAATATTTTCAATTCCAGGAGCTGATGTTTTACTAGTATCGGTATAGGCAAAAACCGACAACACTTTTGATGATAAAATATGTACTTAAGAAATACATCTACTTAGTAGGCTATAATATTAACTTTTTTGCTAATGTACATATTATAATAGGTACGTGTTAATAATATAATGTTATAATAAGATAACATTCTCACACACGTACCCACTTAAACCACTGTAAGCAATAACATTAATTGATTACTAATACACAACCATAAGAGTAAATACTTTTTTACTTGTAGTGTTATTAAAACAAAGTGCCGTATTATTTATTCCTAACTATTTATATCTAAACATATTATGATACCTACTTATTGAATCTTGCACGTACTTATATTTATCAACTCTTTCAATGTTTGTGAATTGTGTGTTAAATAAAAAAAAAACTGTATGTTATGTAATTTTCTGTACGTAGTGAATAAAACAGAGATACGATTCTTTTGTTATGAACTTCATAATTTTTATTATCTTAAAATACAACTCCATAATTAAGAAAATGTAACATCCAAGTGACTAAGCAAAATGATCATGAGTATTATCATTACATCTAATTTCTTATAATTTGATCTAAAAGTTCATTTTGTAATACCATACAAATTACAGGTAAGCTTTGAAAAATTAGACATTACAAACAACAACTAATTTAACACTTTACATTTGATAAAACAAAGTAATAATGAATAGATACATTTATGTAATCAATTATAAAATTGTCACTATAAAAAATTATGATATGTGTGTAATATTTTCTTGCATGTTTTATTAGATATGTTGTATTTTTTTTTTCATCAAAAGTTTGAGAACTTAATAAATGGTATCTTTGCGTGTAAACAAAAATTAAAAATATATACGTCTTTTAAAGTATTGAATTTGGGCAACACTGGTTTGCACAATTGTCATCTCTTTCTTTTTCGTTTCTTTGTGGAGTTGTTTTGGGTATGTTTGAATCTCGTCGAATCTGTAATACTGATTCTTAAAACGATAAAGTATTTATTTTAATCGATTGTAACTTAAATTATTGTCTTTCTGTAGGTATTATTTTACTGAGATGTAAATTGTGTTTCTAACTTTCCCGGTTCTATTGACGTTTAACATGCAGTGACAATTTGTAACCTAAACAATTCAAAATTTTGTGAATACAGCTGGTTAATTTGTGTTTTCAGTGAAGTGCAGCAATGAAATTCAATAGGCTGGTCACATCCTCCAGGAGGAAAAACAGGAAACGCCATTTCAGTGCTCCTTCACACATCAGGCGGGTGTTAATGTCGGCACCTCTTTCCAAAGAGCTGAGACAAAAGTTTAATGTTAAATCTATGCCCATTCGAAAAGATGATGAAGTTCAGGTATCTGTGTTTTTACTATGAACCAAAACATACAATGTTATTAATTTTGTCCCTTATTTAAGATATGTTTATTGCGCTCTTTATAATGAATATGTTATTATATACCCCTTTTTATTTTCTATATATATGCATAACATTCTATATTCATCATTAAAAGATGAAGTGATGATATCAAACCATTCACAGACTACAGATGTTTGCTTCCAAATGACAGTTGTGCTAGAGGTTTTCTCTAACTAAACTTAATTGTGGAATGCTGATCTGTATCATGGTTCAGTTATGGCTCTGATTGTCTTCTGCTTATAATAGCATAAAAATATGATTTGTTCTATTAAGTAACAAGGGATTAAAATTTCTTCAGGTAGTACGAGGTCACTACAAAGGTCAGCAAGTTGGCAAAGTAGTTCAAGTGTACAGAAAGAAGTTTGTTGTATACATTGAAAGGATCCAACGTGAAAAGGCTAATGGTGCCAGTGCTTATGTCGGTATCCATCCTTCAAAGGTTTGTATTCTCTTTTTTGTTGCAATATAGAGAATATCATATTGATGTCGATGTGGACTGGAATTATAGGCTGAATACATATAATCACAATTTACTCAATTGACTGATAATTTAAACAAGAGTATAAAGTAAAATTGAAATTAGGTTGCCAAATAATAGACTGAAAAACAGTTTGGCATTATTTTGTATGATACTGGTAAATTTGTCATATATATAATGGTGGGTGCTATATATGTAATTGGTGATTCAAAAAATATCTTGATTATTTTTGTAGTTATATGAAACAAAATTTTTCAAAGTATTAAAAAATGTCTAAACTATAATGTTTTATATATATATATATATATATATATATATATATTCTACTTTATAAAAGAAATATTTGTAAAGAGACTTTATAGTGCATATTAAATATGTCATTAAGAAACTAATTGGGATCAACTATTTAGAGATGTTTTAGAATTATTATCCAACTATTTTCTGATTGTGCATCTTTACAAGAAGTACTAGTCTGATTTTGATGAAACTTTTTGGGTTAAAAATGTAAGAGCACAGTCTGGTTAGGAATCATGCTTTAAAGAGGATTCATCCTTGCGGATGAAGTTATAGATGAAAGCTATTAATAATATATTAAATGTGTGTATGATATAATGATGTAATAAATGAGCATGTTGTGTGTATATAATTGTTATGTTGAAATAGAGCTGTGTTTATGTATTTTAACCATGTATTTACATAGGCATTGACATAGGTGGGCCTAGCAAAACCATTCTAATGTGTCTATTGCATGCCTTTCACATTTTCCTCATATGCTTCTACACGAGAAAACTGTAATTTGAAATAGTAATTCAAATTGATAACTTAGAAAAAGATAAACTTAGTTTTAAAATTTAAATTATAATTAGATACTGGGATAACATTATGCTTATCCATCAATAAATTTTATTTTTAGTAATAAGTTATCTTTGGACAAACTTAATTTAGTCCTGATTTTCCTTTTGCTAGCTAGTATTTTTATGTACTTTTATATAAATATCAAATTCCCTATTAGGTATAGGTATATATATTGCAATGCAAAATGATGAGCACAACCCATTCTAAGAGTTGCATGGAATCTGTCAGCAGAATATTGGTGGTCTAAGGGTTTTCCTTTTGATAACTGATTGAAACTGACTTAGTGCAACTATGAAAAATTTTATGGCTCTGATTGCTTTTATTGCTTTTACTTCCAATTGATAGTTAAGTAATCCCATATAGGTTTGTCAAAGCTCGCACCTGCGGGCCTAGCATAATGCTCTAGACAAGAACTTTAGAACTATCCCTTTTATTCATTATGTTGTGTGAGAATAGCCATAGAGAAACTTCTCTAGAGTGTCAAAATAGTCTCCTTAATAGCATATATAATATTCATTTCACTAACACCAATTTTTGTTTAAGGTGCTGTTTTCATTTAATTGGTGTGCAAAATTCCCAACAATTTTAACCTGCATATAACTTAAAACAACTTCATTGTTTTTGATTATCAAAAATATTTAATCTTATATCATTGTAAATACATATAGTAGAAAATGCTCATGAACTGTTTTATCATTTGACCCATGTACTAATTTTTAGTATAAAACCAGTGCTATCAATAATTATGATGTGTGAATATCTAACATGACAAGTCTTAAAAAAGGCTCATTGGTGCTCTTTTAATTAAGCTGAATTTTATTGTACTAAAAAGCATTTACAAACCACTGTCCAAATTTTTTCAGATTCATTTTTCATAATATTTTCATTTTTATTTCTCAATTAAAAAGCTCATTTTGTTTGATTTTTCATGGAATTTAAAGCTAATTAAACTTTTTTGTCTACGGTAAATGCAATCTTAATCAGTCATGTTTAGAATTATTTGATGAAAAAGAACTCTGTTTTTAAAAATGTTTCTCAACAATGTTTTATGAGCAAATTAACTGACTTCAGTAGAGTATTCCATTTTCAGATTTGAAGAATTTAATACTTGCAATATTCAATAGCTATAATGAATGTTGCAAACGTTCAATATAGTTCATTAAGAAATAAATCCAAATAATTTTTGGAATTGATTCATTAATCACCTTAAGTCATGTGATAAAATATCAAGGTTAAATAAACAAAATTTAATTTGGACTTATCCCTTTCAAATCATATAAGTAATATTTCAAAATATTAGTCTACTAAAATAGAGAAATACTAGAGTACTTACTGCAATTAGCATTATGTGTAATGTATGAGTGGAAAAGTCCTTTATATATGCTTCATATCAGATTTGCAGTCTGTTAGGCCACAGATAACTATTCTTTGAAATAATAAAATGTTTAGAAAGTGATTTATTTAAAACAATGCCTGGTATGAAGTTTTAAATCTTCCATTTACATTTTAATGTTACTGCTCAATATTTTTGATTGATAATTAAAAATATCTATTATAGCATATGACATATTTTTAACAATTGATCAATAAGAACTACATAATAATATCTTATTACAAAATGAAAAGTACAGATTAAAATTAAACCAACTATACCTAAACACTAAAAATCTACTATACTGATACAAGTGATGGAATTAAACATTACTGACTTACTGTAACCTTTTTACGTTACGTATGGTTACTTTATTTCTAATTTAGTTTTGTTTGTGAAAATGTCTACCTTGCTTATGATAAAATATGCACAGTATTACCTACCGTCCTTCTGAAAGTAATATTTTTGAACATGCCAAAATTTACATGTGAATGTTCAATTTCAGTGTGTGATAGTCAAACTGAAGATGAACAAAGATCGCAAAGCTATCCTGGACAGACGCGCAAAGGGCAGACTAGCGGCGTTGGGCAAGGACAAGGGCAAGTATACCGAAGAGTCTGCTGCCGCTATGGAGACGTCTTAAACCTATAAATAAATCTATTACAGTATTGATGTTTTTTATTTATTTTCAGTAATTCAAATTCTGATTATAATGATGGTCCTCTCTGCAGGTCTGTTTGCTTTCATATAGAATTAATTAATTCATCTTAATTTATGATCATAATTCTGTTTGTGTCCTCCCTACTCGTTACCATTCTGATTTTAATGTAACAACCTATTCTCATTTTTTTTTAACTTCTCACACTCTTGAAACTATCAAAAATTTTTATACTTAAAATCAAATGTCTCATCACCAAAATTTTAATAATGAGTGGCTCAAATTGAATGTACTAGTTTAAATTAAATGAATTAGCAAAATAATTTTAGGCCATGACAAAAATTCTTTTGTTAAAATTGGCAATATTTATTTTTTGGTTTATCCCATTCTTTAAATGATCCAAATCCTTTGGAACAATATTTCAATATAATGCAATTGTGTTTATGTAGAAGATAGTCATGGTTAAAACATTGATTTTCGCATTGCTCACCATTTTGGTAATGATGACAATTTTTATCTACTCTTGAAAACAATGCCAAATGATTGACCATAGAAAATTGTTTGTTGTCTTGAACTAATCACAAACCAGTGATCCTATATCTACAGGATTGGATTGCCTGTGATTTTTAGGGTTCCAAGACAAATGGCAAAAATGAAACCGTTATAGTTTCAACATGTCTATGTCACGTGTATTTTATCCAAAAACTACAAGACATTGATGAAATTTAGTGTCTTGTATAAACTGTTCCTTAGTTTGGTGCTTAAATAACAAAAATATTTCTAGAGGGGGAACACCGTAAATGTCAAACTGAAAAAAAATATTTCAGCAAACATAGAGTGGAACATATTGAGACAGTTCTTTTAAAAACAATTCTAAGCAATTTTTCTTATTACATTAATAAGTTTGGTAATAATCGTTCCGTAAGTTGTAGAAAATTATCCCCCTCTATTTTCGAAACTACTTTGGTAAAGAATGTCCAAAATATATAAAAAAAAATAACAAAGATAACGCTTAAATACTTTTAACAAAAATTATTTTGAACATAGTCGGATATACTGTTTTTTGAGTTATTGTCAAAAAACTGCACTTTTCAACAAAAGGACATGAGTGCCATGAAGATACACACTTGCTGATGCACTTTAGTTTACACTAGTTTAATAGTAATAGTCGATATAGCTACTTGTTTTTCTAGTTAAAAGCGATTAGTGCTTATAACTATTCTGTGTCTGCCAGTTTTTTATTTTATAGCATTTTCGAGGAGTAGGTAGTTATCTTATCGCCACCCATGGATACTCGCAATTCTAGAAGTGTCATCAGTGCGTTGCGACCTTATGTGTAGGAATAGGATATTGATAGAATAGGACTTTCACTGGACAAAAGAGCATCGGAAACTGTTTGATTTTTTGTTTATATTCTGCAAGTAGCATCTCATCGGTTGACCTGGTTCATTTTCATGCTGCATCCAAGTTGACTACAGCACAGTACTACCACTCTTGTGTAAACTATATAGTATATATTAAGTTATATTTTCAAGTTAATGTACATGTGTATATTAAAAGATTTCATTTAACGAATGTTAAATTAAATATTTAAGATGCAAAAATATAAAGTTCAAACTTTTTTATTCGTTTAATTTCTATTGTAAAAAATTATGATTAAACATGTACATAAAAAAGAATAAGTGAATGTTATCAATGACACTATAAAGCAATTTTCACTACTTGCTATAATTCTAAAGCTAATTAAAATGTAATTCTAAAGTTAGATTAATGGGTTTTTTCAAAGTGATCATGTTCTTTAAAAGTTTCATGATTGACTGGGTTTGTTTTGCTAAAACTATTGTTTTTTTTTTTTTTGTTTCTATCACATTAAATCATTTGAAGCTGACAGAATAAATTTCCATTAAATTATCTGTAGTGCTATTACAATGCAAAATTTCTCACTTAGGTGTATTAATGAGAGTACAGTGACAAAATAGTTACTGACAAGTGACAAAATTTTTTGACCATAAAACACTCAAATGTGATGATGCATCAAGAGTTGTGCAATATTATTTTTGCATAACTAATATATTCACTATATGTAAGTCAAAAAAGCAGTTGATTTGGTCATTATTCATTGTAGCTACTACAAGATGTAGTATATACAGCTCTAATAGGAATTTTACAAGTTTCCAACTTAAAGCTTACCAAGAAACACTAACATCATATAACTTATATATAGAATTTTTAACAATACACATACTTCACACCTGTATCCCAGAGGGGTAGCGAGAAACTGTTATGACCTTTCATACTTTATACAACATTAATTTCAGATTAAATGACATATTTCCATAATCCATTAATCACAGTGAGATCCGTCAAACTATTTTTAAATTATAAAAGGGAGATAAAATGAATATTTATCACAAAATCTGACAAAAAAAAATGTATGTACTGACAACCTACAAATTTATATTGAAGTATAGAGATTAGCAAATTATAAACAAAAACTGTAAAAAAACTCTTTGATTCTAATTCTGAATAGTATATTAATTGAAGTTGAAATGTGCAGCGTGCATACACTTCAAATTGTATAACTTCATTATAAAGTGTATATTATATTAGTTATCAGAGACTCACTTCAGAAAATCCAACTGTGATAACCCCCTGGTTCGTTTTTTATTGCAAAATTATCATTAAGCTGCAAGACATTCTCAACTGGATGCGAGCCTATTGGCATTTTACAGAAAATCACCATATGTTTGCACGGACTAACATATAAGTCCTATTGGACAATGGGAAAAGTAGCTGATATTAATGTGATAAATAATAAATGTTGAAAAAAAATTTGTAAATGAAAAATGATCAACAATTTTTAAAAAGAATTTGAAGTAAATATCATTATTATTAGCAATAGGAATGCGATTACATAATGTCCTGAACTTCGTTTTTGGGATTTTATTAGTAAAGTTCATAATTAATTTTAATCTGATAGCTTGATTAGATATAAAAGAAAAATAGTTAATAATCGATAAAACTTTCAAATTCCATATAAGATCCATTCATTGCTCTTGATATAAGTGTATGAAGTTCAGTAGTAGCGATGTTCTTTAGATGATTGCAGATGAAATTAGTAGTAATTTTAATTCAGAATTGTTAAAATTTGAAATAGGATTAAAAGTTTTATTTTTATCTAAATTAAAACAACAAATATTAAGAGAATGTGTAATATCAAAATGCAACATTGCATTTATACAAAACTTTTCTTTTATTTCAAATGGCAAGTTTCTAGTACCCTCAAAATTATTAATTTCATTCCTTTAAACACATCATATTAAAATCATGCAGCAATTTCTGTTTGTTGATTTTGAGATTCTAAATTTGCTTTTGATGCACATTTGAATTTTTTCTTTACTTCGTTATTCAGTCCTTCTCTATTTCTGGCAATTTCGATAGCATAAAACTGCACCCTAGGAACTAAAATCGTATTTTGCTCTGAGTAGTCACCTTTTGTGTCTGCTCTCAAGAGAGTGCCAAAACTATAATCTTCTATGATATTTTTGAATTTCTCACAAAAACTTCTCCATTTAACTTTGTTGGGACTACTTTTTATCTCATCCTCTTTAATATATCCAACTTCTAAATCTGGAAAATCTTGTCTGAAGTGCATATAAATTAAATCATCATGAGGTGTTATTCTCAGCCATCTCGTGTCCACTGAACATAATACCTAAAATTGATTAGTTTATTTAATGGAAATATTTCGACATCACAATGTAGATAGAAATTTTGTGCTGAAAATCAACACATTTACACTTACATTAAAATATATATCGCTGTGTTCCATCGCTTTAGCTGCCCACAAGTGTTCGACGGTTTCATCATTCATAAATTCTTCTGCCGGTCTCGATAGTACATCCTATAACAAAATACTTTTTATTACAATCGGTTTTTATAGGAATTTTTAGTAATTCATAAAGATATAACAGACTATTTTAAATCTTACCATCTTTTGCAAACTAGATCGATCTATATTTTCCTACTACAACTGTATCCACACAATGAAAGCCATATAGTGTATTATCTATGACGAAATGGATTTATTATTGACAAAGCAGTTACAAAATGTAACACTTCTACTTGCTACTTTTAGGTCAACAATGTGCCATACTTATCAATCAGTAAATGCTCAGTTTTAAACCGTAAGTCACAATTGATGCAATTGTCGACCATTGCATTAATGTCAACCCATTGAAGTAATTCGAATAGTAGGCCGTAATAGCCTAATTATCAATCAACCAAAAGATCTGTTATCAATCACAGATTAAGTAATTTTTCTTGATTATCATTAAGGCTGCGATAGATAATCCATGAATAAAATGTAATGGTGTTGAATTTTAGTACAGTATCTTTCTAACAAACTTCTAAGTCAAATACGTTCATAGTTTATGTGGGATATGATTGTTAGATGATATTGCAACGAACGAGCAGAGCGGGAAAAAGTGCACTTATTGCTTTCTTTGTACTGAGAGAGAGAAAATCACGGAAGGCGAGAAAGGCCATGTGATGGAAGACCAGGTAATGTGGAATCTTTACCTACTAAGAACTCCCTCGGGGGCTGAGATTAAGCTACTATCCTTAGTGCAAATAGTTTAATCTGAGTTTTGGCGTTGTGTGGCCATATGATATCTTATATTTTAAATCTTATTCCTTGAAAATAACTAAATAAATATACACTTGGCTATTTCGGAAACGGTTCTGACTTTTTCAATGTAATTTATGGATATTTTTTTGTTAAAATATTGCTCTTTAAAATTATCTGTATAGTTTTATTCCCTCGTAAAACAGAGTTAAAAGTTAAACATTGCTTTATTTAGCGTCATTTAGTAAAGTCTGTAAGTAATTACACTCTTACTATGTTATTGATTCTTTACAACAAATGACACTACACGATTTAATTTAGACGACAATATACCCAAGGATTATTAAGTGTTTGAATGTTCATGTGCTGTTTGTATCTGGCTAATTTTAATACCAGTCACTAGATGTCATTTTAAAAAAGAGAAAAATAAAAAGTAAAAATGCTGGGTCCCGCCATTTTTCAATTGTTTTCCTGTCAATATAGGTGTACTGCAGGGTTTATTTCTTGGTCCATTTCTATTCCTAGTTTTACATTAATGATCTACCGCATCTTGTTCAAAATATCAATGAGGTATTGTTTGCTGATAATACTTCTTTACTTTTTAAGATTAATAGGCAACAACTAGCTTTTGACGAAGTAACCAGTACTATCTCTGAAGTAGTTGAGTGATTTAGTGTTAATAATCTTCTTCGCAATGAGAGGAAAACAAAATTAGTGCTGTAACGGTCAACAGCAACGTAATAGTCAAGAATGAGATACTGGATATTGTGGACACACTTTATTCTTTACAACTTTATTCCTTGGTTTCATTTTAGATGGTAAATTGCGTTGGAATTCTAACATTACCAGATTCGCAAAAAGGCTTAGTTCTACAGCACATACAGTGAAAAGAATTCGACGACTTATAGATGAAAGCATGGCGAGACTAGTTTATTTCAGTTGTTTTCATAATCTCATGACCTATGGAATTTTGTTATGGGGTCACGCAGCCGATGTTAACACATTTTTCGTGCTGCAGAAACGAGCTATTCGTTCTGTTTATAATTTAAGACCAATATGGCATCTTTCAGAGAAAAATTTAAGAAAATTAATATTTTAACTTTAGCATCACAATGCATATACGCAAACCTGGTAAGTGTCAATAGACATTTAGAATTGTTCCAAAAAAGGAGCGGCATCCTTAACATTACCACTAGACATAAAAACGATCTTGCTGCTCATAAAACCCGTAGGCAAAGTTAATAAGTCGTTTAAGGGCAGTGTGTGCGCTTTTATATTAAGATCCCAGCTGAAATTCAAAATATGCCATTTTATGAATTTAAGAGTTTCTTTAAAAGAAAGTTATATGACAAGGGTTATAATACCGTGTCTGAATATATTAATGAATAAAATCCATCGAATTGAACTGCTCGGTTATCAGGTTACTTCATGTTATTACTAAAAGTTGTACTAAGTCAGGTATGGGCAACCTTTGACATGTTGTGGGCCAAACTGTAATGTGCAAATACGTTCGCGGGCTGCGTTCAGAGGTAATGCATTTTAAAGAAGTGTTCATAATTTTTAGCGATAGATATCAGACATGAAATAATACGACAATGTTAAATACAATCTAATGGAATAACAAAAAGAAATGAAAAAAATAGGTGCAACATTAGAATTACATCGTAAAAATTGGAATTACTACAAACTACGAAAGTTAAATAGCGACACCGAAATCAATAAGACACTTAAGCTTTAATTTGGGTAACTAATCCATCGATGTTTTGTGTTAATTCCGCTGATACAATGGCGTAAAGAATTTTCCAAATTATCGTCAGTCGGCCTTGTACGATGTTTTGATTTATAAACTTTCATTATTGAACAGAACTATTCGCATTTGTAAGTATTGCCAAACGCACAAATTAATCTTCTTGCGAATTTTCTAAGCTACGGTAAATGGTTTCCTTTAAGACATTTTTTGTAGAAATCGCACAACTCACATTTTTCAAATTTAAATTTTAGGAGTGACTTTTCTTGAATCTCGATCAACTACATTTACAAGTGCATTGGAGCATTTTGTACATTATTTTTCGTTGGAATAGCAAATGAATTGAAACAATCTTCCATGTTTTTGAAATCGCTAAATCTGTTTGAAAACTGTTCCTCTAGTAACTTGAGTTCTTCAACGTATTGAGCATAAACAAACATCAAAGGCGTTGATGTTTGCCGCCTCACTATTTGATGATCGCCGCCACTCAGCTTGCTCGCTCACTTGATTCCGTGAGTAAGACATGCAATATTTTTTAATGGGTTTTTCGAAATGTCTTTTGGGCCGAATCAAATCTTTCAGCGGGTCGAATGCGGCCCGCAGACCTTTTGTTCCCCGCATATGTACTAAATTATTAATAATTCACTATTTTGTATCGGTGAATAAAAAAGAGCAAACCTTGAATTTCTTGCCCATTCTACTCAAGGAATCAACATTTCGACTGGGTAATGATTTTAAAATCAAAAACAGGTACTTATGACGCATTTCAAGTTTATTTCTATTACCTACGAAATAAAGATATTTTTGTTTTAATTTGATTTGTCAACCTAAATGAACGAATCTAACGTAGAAATCCGATGCATTTTGTTTTATTACGAAAAGATAAAAATGTGACAAAGCGGTGTAAAAAATTTGTAACCTAATGCCGTGTGGGTAAGTGTAATATAAAACTGGTTCATGGATTTTCAGTCTGGTAATTTTGATGTCAAAGATGAATCTTGCTCTGATACACCTGTTACGGATAAAGTCAATGCTATTTTGGAATAAACAAAGCAAGATCGTCATATTGGTGCTTATGACATAACTGAAGAACTGGGGATTGACCACAAAACAATTACGGCTCATTAAAAAAAAACTGGATATACAAAAAAGCGTGATACCTGGGACGCACATGAGTTCACTGAAAGAAATCTAATAAATCGTGTACTTATTTGGGATTTTCTATTAAAACGTAATGAAACCGACCCGTTTTGGAAAAGATTGATCACTGCTGATGAAAAATGAATTACTTACGACAAGAACGTTCGAAAAAGATCATGGTCAAAATGCAAGCAAGCTCTACAATCTATATCGAAACCCGGATTAACTCGCAATAAGTTGATGCTATGTGTATGATGGGGTTAGAAGGGCATTATTCATTATAAGCTTTTATATTACTACTTACCTGTCTAATTTTACGTGATTCTGAAAAAAAAAGCATTTATTCTTATTTCTTTGTACTGGTTGAAATTTTTTAAAAATATTCATGGTCTTATTCTTTTTAATTATAACATCACTAGCTTTTGCCCGCGAGTCGGCCCGCGCAGATATAGAATGAATTTTTTCATCTTATGTATAGACTGAATATGATCTTAATCATGAACCTGATTTTGTTGTCGAATCCGATCCTGATTATGTTCTTTATACCAATGTGTCTCACTCTTGATCCCGATCGTGGTTCTGCCTTTAATGGCGGATCAGGACTCGACTTAAAGAAATTCTGATTCTGACCTTAGTCCCGCTCCCAATTCCCATTTCAGTATTGCATCTTAATTTGATTTCGTTTTCGATTTTGACTTTATTTTCGTTCCATAGTCAATTTCAATTTTGGTCCCGTTCTCGATTTTGAACCCGATTCTGTCTCGACTCTCGATTCTGCTTGTCATTGAATTTGCAATTTTGGTTCCATTATCATCACAGTACCAATTTGAACAAAACCGGGGAAAATAAAATGTATGCTCGTCAATGGGATAAATTTTTATGAGTGAAAGAATTTTTATATGCACATGAAGCCAAAAAGAAATGTTTATAGATTATTTTACTCAGGGAGTTTATTTTTATTGAAATAATTCTTAGAATCGGTTCAGCTATTCGGTTCAATAGTATAAATACATAGACAACGTCAGATAAGAATGTTAGTTTTCTTTTTCAGATATTTTCCTCGCAAGTATAACACAAGGCCACTTTCATAATAATTATGTTAATAGTTTAAGCTAAAGAAACGAACAAAATACATACTCCTTTTTTTACATTAACAACACTTTTGCGCCTCACCTAATTGTGAAAAATGCGTTCACCACTTTCAATGAACAATACATATACCAAACTTCATGGTCTTACCTCGTTTCTAAAAAAAATCCCTTTTATACGTACCTATATGACATTAAATAACGAATTTCAATATTTTTTTCTAAGAGAATCCATACTTTACCCATCACCAATTAAATTCCATTGAGACTACTTATAATCTCTCAAAAATTAGGCTATCAAGTACAAAAAGACTTTTTTTTATTTATATAGAATAGTAGTTACAGAAATTAGAGCATTCGAATGAACAAAATAAATAAAACTATTTAATTATTTAGATAACTTTTATCTGCCCTCGTGATGGGACTCTTTCAATACAAAAAAGATTTTTTCTAATCTAACTACTAGTTCCAGAGATTAACGCATTCCAAGAAACAAACATACTCTTTAGCTTAATATATTAGTATACATTACCTATGAAAATAATCTTTCGTACTTATGTGATGTTAAAATAAATGCTGGTTGTGTATTCTCAAGTCGATAATAATATCTACTCAGTATTATATATTGAATGCGCTACATGTTTTTAGCATCACAAGTATTTTTATAAGTTTATAATTCGCAATCTTATAATCTTAGCATATATTTATGCATGTATAAGTATGTGTGCGCACGCGTGCGCGCTTTTGTCTATATATACAAAATAATAATGAATTTATATATAAAATATTTGAATACCAAGCTATTTACTGCTATTCAGTTTTTTCTTCCATTCTTTCTTATACGCTTCACTTTTCAATCTGACAATTGTGACACAATTTGAATTCACCAAGCAAACAAACGGACAGGACAGATAAGGAAGTGAGTTATTATTTAATATTTTAAGACAGCAAGTTAGATTAATAAATACTTAACGGGCACTATACTGATTTAATATTGCAATGTAATCTAAATTTATGGTATGTTTAAAGTTTCAAGTATGTTTAAAGTCCAACTTTCTAGGTCTTTGAAATTAAATTTCCAATTGAGTGCAAAATTAATCTCCAACAGCAAGAAAAAACCTCGTTAGTACAGCACATTGCCATCCATTTTTAAGCTATGTTTTACATCTCAAGTCTCTAACTCATCAAAAAATAAATTTAAAATCAATTTCCAAAGTACCGAACACATAAATTGATATTAAAGCAAGTTAATAAAAATGAAATAATATTAAAAAATAAACACATTTCTATCGTCTTAAATCTTAAAACAATTGTGTTTCTGAACGAATAGTACGAAATGAGTAAATGAAATGAACATATTGATGTTGAAAACTAAAACGAGATAAAAGTTAACATGATTCGTGCATGTTCGACTATCTTCGTGACGAAATACCGTTTCATTGGATGAGGCTGCGCGGGAGGGTGGCGCATGCGCTTTGAGCCGACGCCATCTCAACTTCTTGGTTACTTGTTCGTAGAGTGAAGTTTAATTGTTAACATTTATGTGTGAATTATTAAGGACTTGTTCCGATCGAGTGTAATATCAATGTGAAGCCTTAAGAAGCGGCAGTGTCATATTTTAGGTACGCATCGCTTATGTAAATACGATCATTAGCAAGTTTGTGAGCTATATGAACGCATATTTTTTGCGGCTATGTATGTTTCCGCGGTCGCCACACATCGAACCAACCCGTAGCTAGAAGTCTATTAATGTAGTAACATACGTATTTTTCATGTTCCAATCGTTTTGAAGTTAAATTAGCATATATTTTGTGACATGTAATAATTTTTATGTTCACCGTTTCCTACGCGCGCTTCGTCTACATATTCATAGGTGTATTATATATAAATTATTGTTGTGGGTCAAAGACATCTCAGTGTGTTAACCTATGATAATAACAACAATTTTAACATTTCGTTCCATTTTCATTGCAGTTTGTGGTCAGTGTGGCAGTGTTTGTGAAAAACTATATAATTGCGCATTCGCGCCATGAATTCTGCACTGAAGCCAGTGTTGTCGCAGGCGGGTGTCCCCTCGTCTGGAGGTCAGGCCAGCCCCGCTAAAGGTAACGTAGCAGGTGTAAATCATGCTGCAGCGCACCCTCAGGGCGCTCAAAATTCTTTACATCACGCATCCAATAGTCTCGTTGTTCAAAATCTTACACACCATGCTCCGTCTGCACCACAAATACCCGCACATGCTATACCCTCAATGGCGCCCATAACTGCTAACATGGCGCAAATGGCTCAAAACATGAGCCATCATGGTAATCTTTCGCACATTAGCCAGAATTCTCTGGCGTCGACCAACGTGGCAGTTACGCCAAACAAAGCGGTGGGCGCGCCACTCAGTCTCGTGCAGGATAAAGTTGTTAGTCAGCCACTCGCCCTTACACGCACACCTGATAAGAAAGACGGAGACCAGGCTGCTTCACATGCTAATGGTACCATCGATACGCCCAAATCTGGCTCTAGTGCTATTTCTACATTAAAACCCCAAAACCCTGAACAAAATAAAGATAAACAAGACATAGCTCGTACTTCTCCAAGTACTCCAAAGCCACCCGAAAAAGTACCAAGTTCACCAGGCACTCCATTGAAAAATGATGCATTGGGCAGTGCATTAGGACAAGTAGGTGGACCGAGTCAACCAAAATTAGCCACTGCCAATGAACCTCCAGAAAAATCTCCTTCCAAGCCAAATGAGTCGAAACCCACTCCTACTGCAGACGTTGCACCAACACAAACAGATAATAAACCAGTTCCTGAATCAGCCAATGACAGTCAGAGTCAAGAAAAGTCTGCAGTTCATAAACAGGAACCTAATGTGGAGCCCAAAACAGACAGCAGTGTGAAGTTAGATGAAAATGTTGAAACTGAAAAGAAAGAACTAGAGAAGTCTAAAACTGAAAATGTTGCAGAAATTTTAGTTGAAAATAAATCTGAAAAAGAAGTACCTAACAAGGAAGAGTCAAAACTGGAGCAACAGGACAAAGTCGAGGAAAAAAAACATGTTGAAACCCCTAAGGCTATTAAAACAGAGATGAAACTAACACCCAAGTCAACTATGAAGTTGGCTACAGTTACTACTCCTATAAGGAAAAGGCGGCAAACTTCACCTAATAAGTCAACGGATGGCTCAAGTCCTGCAAAGAAGGTTGCTGATGGAGATGCTTCCAATTCTGATGCTAGAAGCAAAAGGAATAGAACGAAGGTATGATTTTAAATATCTTATAATTAATTTCATTTTCTATTGTGGATACACCATATTTTATTCTGATTCAAATATTTATTCATAACTTCTATAATCAGTTTTTAAGAACATCCACTTAGGAGAAACATATACTAAGTAATGGACTGGTACTAGTGGTTGCTGTATTATTACATTAGATATCAGGAAAATAGCAATTTTTTTATAAAGTATATCTGATTGGTTTACTTTCCTTAATCCAATTAGGTCTAAAATAAATATTTTTTATATAAATTATATAAGTACCTACACCTGAATGATTTTTTATTAATGCCAGCAACATATGACCAGGTAGTTTTATTTACATTGCAGAAGTTTTATAATTTGCTCTATAGATTAAAAAAAAAAGTTTTCATTAAGTTTAAGAAAATAAAAATGTCCAATGACACTATTGTCTTTTAGAGTTTTAACATACACTGTAATTTACATAGACATTTTTTAAATTTGTTTCATGTTTACAGATTATAATATAATGTATGAAAATGGCATCATATAACCACTTTCTAATCTTTTAAATATGTTTAATGATTTGCTTTTCAACAACCTGTGTTAGAAAATACTCTGGTTTGATAGATTCTGCATATTTGTGGCTTATCACAAATATGTATTCAGGTTGTCCACTCTATATAATTATTTCGATATTTCTCACAAATTAGGTCTTTTTATGTCTTAAAAATTTTGAATCTGAATAATAAAATGGCAAATAAATTAGCCGAGGCTGATAATTTGAAAACAGTGCTTAATAATTGGCTTTGTATTTTGACTTTTTAAGTTTTTCTTTACATTGCAATAATACACACAAAAAAAAATGTAAATAAAAATATTTATTTAACCCAGAAAAAGTATTTTTATAAATTGAACACCTATAACTGTAGTTTCAGTGTCCAAAATAACAACAAATAAGGGAATATCCATTAATTATGTAAACTGTTTTTCTTTTAATATATCCGCCCCCATGAGATTTAATTGGACCCCTCACATAAAATTAGTTTATAATTGTTAAAGGACTAAATTTATTTTTTTAAAGCAGACAAATAATACAATGAATATATTTAAATAAAAAAAAAAAATAGTTTCCTTACACACTAACAAACACTGTTCTAGTTCAAGAAAAATTTAATTATTATTCTAAGAAAAAATATAACATTTTTCTTTTATCTGTATTCTTTAAAAGTTAATGCTTAAAAGTTAATGCGAGATTTCAATTATATTCTCCTTAGTTTAAATGAGAATCAATGAGATTTTATGGGACCCATTGCCTTCATTTTGAGCTCACAATTTATGGATGTTCCTTAAACATCAAGCTAATTATGAAAAGTAGTGTGTAAAGATTTGGTACCAGGAATTAAACACCTCTTAATCACAAAGCAAGCATTTTGACTATTAGCTTATGCTAGTAGACAAAATGCTTAAAATTAGTAGATAGAATAAACTAGCATAAGCAAACCCCTATAAAGGGGTTATTTTAATAATACTTCACAAAAACAAATATTTTGTTTTCAGGTGCAATTATACCAGAGCCCTACACCTGAACTAACTATGGCCACTAAACTATCTGCATCAGCTGGACGGTCCACACCCACTAAACCTAACGACGATAAGCTTATTGTCTTTTACAAGTAATAATTTTTGTGTTTTAAAGACTATACTATTCCTATAAATTAAAAATAAAATATTTTAACTAAATTGTAAATTATGACTGAGAGACATCAAGATCCCTCCAAAACTTAAAAATTAACATAAAAGTAAAATTATGTGGAAAATTGTTTGTAATAATCGAGATGTATATTGTCACAATTTTAATCTTTGTATAATTATCTCACCAAAATGAAGAGAAATCTTATAGGTATTTTTTATTTGATGATATGATGATACAATAGATTTTTCACATCTAGAAATTGGTATATTTTTTCTTCACAAAGAGTTTTATTAACAGTATCTCTTGTAACCTAAACTGATAGTACTAATGTCAAGCAGCATCTTATGTTTTTATTGATTCATTTAATTTAAGACAAAATAATATGTTTATAATAACTTTGCAATACTGTATTTTTGTTTTGATATTTCAACTTTTTTTTTTTTATTCAAATATGTTTTCATTTAAGTTGTTGAAAGATTTTGAAATTCAAAAATGTATATCTGTATATAGAAAGTCACAGATCTTTAAGTATAGAGGTTATTTATTAGTTATCAAAAAGACAAGTTGCATTGTTATTAAAAAAAATCCCTACAAATCATGTTGACAGAAATAAACACCTTTCCATATTATAGGTTGCTAGAATGACTTGTAAAGAAAAATAAGTAATATTAAAATTTTGTGTGTCTTATAGAAATGAATATCTCGCTGTACGTAATGCTGAAGGTGGTTTCTATGTATGCCAAACGATGCAAAATGTATATCGTAGTACACGCAAGATAAAGATTCGGTGGCTCTCTCAAGATAAAGTTGCTGATCCATCTGGAGCCACGTACAAACCTGACTTCTACGATGTTACGGGTAATTGAATTTGAACATACTTTTTGATGTGAAGCTTAAAATTCATTGCAGGTAGTGTGAATCAAAGGACATATAATGTATAAAGTTGTTATAGTTTTTAATTTTATATAGTCATGCATTTACTTTTAAGAGAGATTCAGTAAAATAAATTTACTGGCAGATATACATATTAAATAGTGGGGGTAAAATTGGTAGACATATTTACAAGAAAATTTCTTATAACTTTAGGTCTTTATCATCATATACAGGAAAAAAATAATTATGAAATATATTGTGATGACTTTAATAGTTGAGTATATACACAGCTTTAAATTATCATTGCCATGCAATTAGATGTAAAATAGATGTAATGTTTTTCCTTAGCCAGCAGTGGCAACCAGTTTCAATGGATTTTATAGTTTAATCACCAGAACTCAAGATGCTAAAATTAAACTTAATAAATGTAAAAAAATCCACAAAATAACGATTCTCTTTTGTTGTCAGATATGGAGTGTGTTCTGACGACGTTGTCGATGTCACGGGGTGCGGGCGGAGCACAAGTATTGCGTGCGGGCGAGGCGGCGCGCGCACAGTCCATTTTAGAACGCGCGCTACACGCCGAAAAGGGCGAGACCGTTACCCTCACTGAGGAGCACCCCGATGGATGTAAGTGCTTCTTGTTCTTTAACAGTCAGTTAATAAAATATAATGTCATTAAAAAATTGTGGTATAGCAATCAAAATACTTTTGATACAAACACAGAAAAAATAACAATGGAAATATAACCAAATGAGATTCTTAAATCAATTACTGTTAACAGTAATATTAGTGTTATTACAGCCCAGGGGTGTGCAGAAGGATTACAGTCAAAATATGCAGGGCTAAAAAATTACCAATATTGGCATTATTTCGGTCGGTGACGTACCGATGGTGGGAATCTACCCTACTTGACTCTTACCATTCGACAGATTCTTTTGGATAATTAATACAATAGGAAGAAAAGTTTTCACAAGCAAGTAGTTTAATAAAAAGTCTTTAAATTTTTGCACCAACTATAACATTTGTTCAAAACATTGACTATAATCTCACAAAACGTGCTTGTAACATTATCCACTCTTATCTGTCCGATTGGCACAGTTGGTAGTGACCCTACTTGCTGCGCTGGGGGCATGAGTTTAATTTCCCACACAAGAAAAACGTTTATTTATTTGGTTAAAACTTAATATATTAACATGGGTATTGCCATGTACTATATGTATATATTTACAAAAAAAAGTAAATATGTATTTTATCAACTATCTTATACCCTCCATACAAATCTCATTGCTTAGTTTGAAATCAGCTAGTGGTATGTATGTGTCGGAAGATAATAGTATTACTATTACTAATGCCGCTTTTTCTTTTAGCCTGGTGGCAATTAAATTTCTAAATTATTATAGCTCATATTAAATTTTATTCTGTACAATTTCATGAAAGTTTCAAACCCTTTAATTTTTTGGACAAAAACAATATCATTAGTCTTTACGTAATATTTCAGACAAAATATCTGTCTCAAAAAATATTCCTGAAAACATATTTAGAATAAAAATAAATTCAAATTCCCTTCCTGTTTGCAATCAATTTAATCATTTCCTCAAAATCAAACAAGCACTAGATTTTAATTTATTTAAGAACTCTTCACCAGCAGAGGTGTTTATATATTTTTAAAGTAAATTTAATAAATAATTACTTAAAAAGAGTCAATAAATTGCACTAACAGAACAACTATAGCAAAACGGTGACAAAACTCTGTAATTACAATAAAATGGAACGGAATGCAAAAAAGATCTGCTTCCAAAACCTTAATACGCCTTCATATTTTCACGCACACAGACACACCTTTACTATGTCGAAGCTCGCGCTTGACTGCTTTATACAATCATCTCATAAGCATCGACTCGTGCTTTCGGCCGTAGACGGCGTTAGCGCAGCTGCTTGCGGTGATTCGTGTCAACTATTGCGGTTCATTGTGCAAGTTAGTTATTAGAAACATTAATAGATGTCGTGACGAAATAAAAAAAATAATTTAATACCATGATTTTTTATGAGTTATCTTTATTTATTATTTAAGGGCATGTATGTATAGGATTAAGCCATCAGCTTATTTGCATCTACCAGTCGCACGCGCTAGCTACAGCCCCTGATGTGCATGTCTAAAAAGAATATACAATGCTTGGTTTAAGGAAATAAAAGAAGTGAAAACATCACTAATATTATGTCAAGCATTTGTTGTTGCTGCTGTTGTGTGCAACAACAAATGCTGTGCAAACAACTTTACAGACAATTTGATGAAATTTCATTCTTTCAACTTCTAAAAATGATTTAATTTAAGCAGTAAAAACATTAATACAAAAAAATTTCCCATCAATCAAGGATCGATGTGAAACAACATGATAAAAGCAGGATGATTTGTGAAAAATTCCATTTATTTAAATTTTTTTTATTATCTTTGGAATTACAACAATTAGTTTCTTATAGAAAATTTCTTTCTTATTCGGTGTCGTTAAATTATGATTAATAAAAAATACAATTTTAAAGACTGAGTTATACTTCACAAAGGTAATGTATTTGTGGTGACCTCTTCTAGTAAGCAAATTCATCTCTTCCTTTCGAAGAGACTGTGTTATAATAGTTGCAATAATATACTTTAGATAATACTTTTAAATTTTTATTTCTGTTATCAAAATTTAAATGAACATTATTGCACGACTCATATTTCGAAGCATTCGAGAGTGCTTTTTTTTCTTGTCAAAAACTAAATGTATATTTTGAAGTATGCACTTTTACATTTTCCAAATTTCCTTTTTATTATGCAGTCTATTTACATCTCTCGTTTCATTCTAACTCTATGGATGGATGTTTGTAGTATATATTACCAATATATATATTACTATTACTAATATATATTACTAGTACCAGTATATATTGTTATTACCAATACATATTACTATACAGTCTACAAGCTATCATTGCTATTCAGATCTTTTGTTTTTAGACCCGTGTTATATGTAATCAGTGCAACTAGTTAATATATGATGGGAAAAAAGTTTTTTAGTAGATTCCATAAAAATCTAATTATTGTATTTGTCCTCATGACACAACTTTTAAAAAATTTTGCTGTTTTCCGACTTGATGAGCTGAGTCTATTTCTATTTCAGCTGCCAAATGGCCTTTTATATTATTTTGTATACAAATTTAGGATAATTTTTCATCATATTTTATTTATTATTTATAGTAGATATATGCCATTTTGAAGGTAGTAACATAATCCCATTGCTGTAGAAATAGGACATCTGATCAAAAAACTGCGATAAGTGGTTTTGGTAGAAATAGGACATCTGATCAAAAAACTGCGATAAGTGGTTTTGTGAGTCGTCTCTTGATGTTAATCTAACACTACCTAAAGAATTCTGAAAACACCAAAACACGTGAAAATCTGAGGACGCAAGGTCAGCTTTATGTTGTGGATGCATAAAAACTTCCCAACCAAATTCAATATTTGCTGAGTGGCTAAAGATGTATGTGAACTGGCATTATCATGGTTAAAACCACACCTTTTCTGTTTACCAATTCTGGCCATTTTTTCTCTACTTTTTGCTTGAGTCTCATCAGCTGTTGGTAGTAGCAATCTGAATTGATGGTATTGATGGCAGTAAAAGCTCATAATTAATAATGCCCTTCCATTCTCACTATATACATAACATCAATTTATTGTGAGTTAATCCGGGTATCACTATAGTTTATGAAGCTTTCTTGTCTTTTGACAATAATCTTTTTTGCACGTTCTTGTCGTAGGTAAACCATTTTTCACCACCAGTGATCAGTCTCTTTAAAATGGTTTGATTTCATTAAGTTTCAATAGAAAATTGCAAGTGAGAACACAATTCATTAGATTTCTTTCAGTGATCTCATGTGGGACCCAAGTATCTAGCTTTTTTTTTTTGTATATTCAGCTTTTTTCAAATGGGTCAAAACTGTTTTGTGGTCAATCCCCAGCTCTTCAGCTATGTTGTGAGAACTAATATGCCGATCTCGCTGTACTTTTTCCACAATGGTCTCAACTTTATCCATAACAGATTGACCAGAGTGATTTTCATTTTTGAGATTAAAATTACCGAACTAAAAATGCTTGACCAAGTTTTGTACTACTCTTACCGACACTGCATTAAGTCCAGAAACGTCAGAAGTTTCTTTTGTGGTTTGTGTAACATTTTTTCCTTTTTTGTAAAGAAACTTCAAAATGCTTTAAATTTCTATGTTAAATTCAACTCATTTTGATGGACAGAAAAACAATAAAGAAATGGCAGGCCACCGTTTTTATCTTATTTTTTTTAAATATCATCTATCTGATGATATCGAAACTAGCCAGATACAAACAGCACAACCAAAGAGATTTTACTGTAACTTTTCACTTACGAAATTAAAAACTTTTTCTCTGACCTAATATAATGAGCTACATGTTATCATAAAAAATATTTACTTAGTTACTAGCGAGTATACCTCAATAATTTCATTGTATAAATGCTGGTTTTAACATCTCATTGTTAAGTCATAATCCTAGCAAAAGACGTTATTATTCGTTATTATTCGTCGCGAAAATATTGCTATATGTATACGTGTATTCACTCTTCCATATCTCATAACAAATTAAATTTCAGTGGACCTGTCACTTTACAAAGATGAATCTCAATTGGAGAAAAAGATGCGCAAACGGAACAGCTCTAAGTCTACGCCACGCAACAAAAGGTCGTCGGTGGCCTCGCCCGCCGCCGCCGCCTCCGCTGTAAGTACATGAAAGGATCATTTCAAAAATTTACTTAACATAGGAAAGTTTATGGAGTTAAATATCATACTTTATTTGCATAAATGTGCCAGAGTATGCCTACCAGTGCTAACAATTACCATAGTTAGGGAGTTTATGGGTTAGATGTAGACATGCTTTAGTAATATACAATTAATAATTTGTTGTGTTTTATGGTTGGTATTTTATGACACCCTCTGAGACATGAAGACAATCTTTGAAACTAATCAAACATAGATGGCTACCTTAAATTTATAATAGTGTTGTTACGGATGCAAAAATTTAGACATCCACGGATGCAGATGCGGATTATTAGACGTTCACATCCACGGATGCGGATTTGATACAGATGCCAATGCAATGTGAATGCGGATTCTGGAATTTTAAAAGGATAATTATTTAAATTTTAAGTCCGTAAATAACTGAAAATCAATTTAATTTTAACTTTTTATTTATTTAATCATATTTTTAGAACAAAATTACAAAAGTTTTTAGTTTTACTTATGACACAACAGAATTTTAAGCTTCGAGTTTCATAATCAAAAATCTTTGTTTAGTGATTAAACTTAAAAATTGGTGAATTATATTTAATAAATAGCAATATTGCAGCCTTCTTAGCTTCCAACCTGTTTCTTATTGGGTTATATATTAACCCAGCTCCACTAAATAGTTGCTCGCTGGGAACACTAGCTGGTGGAGGTGATAAATATCTGCATGCTAATTTGGAGAGAATTTTAAATTCACAACAGTTAACTTTCCACCAATTAAGTGAACTTTCATCTAAATTCAGTCTTTTTTTGTTACGATAAATAATTAATTGTTTGTGGAGAAGAGCATCAGGGCTACTGTTGTCTGGTTCTCCTTCACCTTCATCTTCGCTCAATGAATCTAACATCACGGCAAGATCGCTTTTTAAGCAAATCTTCTTACACGTACTGGACGTTCCTGGTTCAGGATCGAGAGAATCTCTCATTCTCATTCTTTTTGTTTTCTCCGCCGGCGACATAGAAGGAGAATCAGTGACGACAGGGTCATTTACCATCTTTATTATTTCATCTTTTATTTTTTCTTCAGTGACTGGTTTGAAAAATTTATACTTATAGCGAGGATCTAAATATGTAGAAATTGCATATAAGTCGTTATCTTCCAAAGAAAAAAAATTCACTGAAAATTGCGATTTCAGATTAGAGACTGCCAACCGAATAGCATCACTTTCTCGTGGTTTTGTTAAATAGTTGTCAAGTTTGTTCAAAAGCATTTGTGTGATAGGAATCACAGATGATATGAGTACCTGAGAGCTGCTCATTTCATGAGTGGCTTCCTCAAACGGTTTCAATACTCCAAGACAGCATTCTATTATTTTCCACTCTTCAGGCAAAATTGATTCAATGTTATTGTCATTGGGATAAAGACTTAATGCATCTTTTATCTTCAAAAAACGCTCAAACATGTAGAACGTGCTGTTCCAGAGCATCACACAATCCTGGAATACATTAAGATATGGTCGATTAAGTCTGTCCTGAATTTTTTCAAGTTGCTTTAGAGCAATGGTTGAATGGTTAAAATGAGTAGTAATTTTCTTACATTTTTGTTTGACGTCTTCTATGCTTTCCTGCGATCGTAAACCATGCTGAATAACAATTTGCAACTTATGAACGGTACAATCTAAATCATTTAGCAATGCTAATCGCATTCCTCTTTTCATGTTAGAGCCTTCATCTCGTATCATGCAGTGCACTTTTTCATTGAAATATTCCATTCAGCAAGCATTGTGTTAAATTTTTCTGCAATGATATCACCAGTATTTATGACAGTCATCAAAAGTCTCGCATTTTAACACAATTGATGATCATTCAAAGTTTTCTGATACTCCGTGGCAAGTTAAGCTAAGCAAAGAAACACCTGAGCTGGGATCTGCCAAATATCAGTAGTGCAAGACATGTAATCATATTTTTCAATTAATTCTTTAATTTTTCCAGCAAGTTTTATGTACAGCTCATTGCACACGAAATCAGTAAAAAATTTCGTCCTCTAAAATTATATTTCGGTGCTAACTCTAAAGTTAAAAGGTAAATTTTGAAGCGCTATCATTTCGCCAATGAGTTTGTCAATCTTTTTTGAATAAGGATTGTTAGTATCCCACTTCTTTTCTTTTTGTAGTACTTCCTCTAACGAAAGCTGTTTCTTGGCTTGTTGCAACGGAGTCACAATTGTACCTGAAAAAAATGCAACATAATATACACAAACCATCTACTAAATAAAAAAATAAGTATACTTATCAAAATCGATGTGGAAAAACTAAAAGTAAATAGTACGCATTATAATTGAAAATTTTAAAAATTAAAAAGGCTAATGTGGTGTGCGCTTTTAAATAATTAAGTGTTAAAAGGGCTGTAATTTGCTAACAATAAAGTTAGAATTGAAATAAGACTAGCATTTAATTTTAAGCATAATTTGGAACTAACTTTGGATTCTTGTTTGTGCTTGGAATAGCATGAATATTTAATAGAATGTAAAGCCATTTTTTTATTTTAAATTTAATATAGAAAATAACATAAAATCTTTTGACCAATAACAACAATATATTTTAGTCACAGTACAATATAATAAAGTAAGGAAAGATTATAGATATTGGCCTTTTTAGCACCAAGTATAATTATCATGATTTGAAATGAAAACAGTAAATTATTAATAAAATTAAATTAATTTATCTAACCATAACTAAGTTTGTAAAACATGATTGTAAATCCGATATTCTGATATTTTCGATACATACCTGCTTCATAATTTTTTTTCTTCAATTCCTTTTCTTTATTCGCACTTTGGAATAAACAAAACTCCTCCGGGTCTATTGATTTCAGATGATTTTTCAAAAAAGTAGCAGTGCATCCCTTCCGCGAGAAACTTTTATCACATATCTTACACTCCGACTTCTCCGGATCATTTTTGTCTATTGTAAAATAAGTCCAGATACTGCTTTTTATTGGTGGCGACACTTCACTTCAATATTTATATCAAAATATTTATTAAACATGGAAAACACTATGAAGTACACAGTAAACACTCACTGTAACTATTATTTATTGACAATGAGAAAAAACACAACAAACAAAACCTGTAGGATCTTGTTACCAATGTGCGCCTTCTTATTCGTCAGTTATCGAATAAAGTTAGCGATTACCGAAACAAACGCGAAGCACGTACCACTCTGGCTCCGCCCACTTTCTTAACGTGTAGTTACTTGTTGATGTGAATCTGCATCCGTAAAAACTCCGCATCGATTGATACGGATGTGAACGCAGATGCAGATATCTGAATTAATGCGAATATTCCGCATTTACGGATGCGGATGCGAATATTCGTAACACCCGTGATTTATAACACCCCTTTTGGTATTAGGTAAAAATATTTATTTTGAAATATATATTTATATATCAATTTGTCATTTTATATATTGTTTTCAGTTTAGCTCTTTATATTTGAGCCCATTTTAACATTTTCTGTCTTGTTTTGAGTTTGTAACTATTTTTTGTCTTGTTTTAGTGGTAAAGGAATCTTCCTTTCATTCCCACTATGTAACAATAATTGCATAATAAAATATTGCATGAAATTGATTGATACATTGAATCCATGGTTTTGATGTCATGCAATTTTTTCATAGTATTTTTTTAATAGGTAAATTGAAAACCATATTTCTTTCTTATTTAAACTATTTCTAGATACTTATTTCAAGGAAATCAAAATGTACATTAAGTAAATTTAACGATTCTATTGATTCAGTTAAGTTATTCAAATTTTTATGTTACATAGTTTCTCATCAATTTTGGGTTACCATAATAAATTTTGTATCAAAGAACTTGAAACTTACTTCCTAACATAACGCTTTTGGAAAATTAAAAACTTCACAAAACAAACACACCAATTTTGATGTAGTTACTTGTTTAATTTGTCAAATTCAATAACGTCTTTATCTCTCAGTGGTCCTTTTCAGAGTTCTCATCAACTATCAGTGGTACAATGACATCAATAATTTTTGAGACTTTGTATTGAATCATCAGCTATAGATTGTAGATTCTAAAAGTATAACTGTAGTGATGAAAGAAATTTGTAACTGTTAAGCACACAGACCATAGAGATTCTGTTATACTTTAACCTGTGTTGCTTACACACACATAAACAGATTGCAGTTATTTATAAACCTATAAACTAGAATTATATTTTGAAGGGGCTGTACAAGGTAAAAATGTTAGTAAAATATTTCTATATTATTTAATTAAGTTGTCTATGTTATTTAATTAAGTGTTGTTCTTCTCCCCTGTTATTATTTTGTTTATGAGCTTAGTTCACTATAGTATGTTGTGGTAGTTTGGCATTTAGGATGAATGAAAGTAGACTGACAGAACACATTTATGCCGTATTATGGTATTCAGTCAGTATTGACATGTCAGTATATGAAACCAAATAGTAAGCTAAGTATTTCTGTACTATCTACATTAGTACAAAGTAAATTATGCACCTTGATAATCTTCATTATTCATACCTAGCATTACTGAAAACAAGCAGATTATTGATAATTAATGAAAACATCTGAAGTGCATAATTGACTTCATACTATCGTAAAAACTTAATAATATACATATATGGAACAAAATTTGTGTTACAGAAAGAGAGCCCGCCGGCGAGCAAAAAAGCAAAACCGAGCCCAAAGAAAAGCCCAAAAGGCTCTAAGAAAGTTAAAACTAATGTGAAACCACAAAGCCCCAATAAACGAAAATCAGCAGGTAGTACGCCCACTGTGGCCAGTACAAGCAAGGTAGGCATAGTACAGCGGATATATAGAAATGTACGTATCACGGTCATCCATAACATTTCACACATTCTGTATGTATGTGTGCGTCTGTGTGTTGAGGGTGTCGTGTGGTAGTTGAGCCGACTTGGTGTTGCCTTTACGATACACAATGTATATTTTAAAATATTCTATTGAAGTACTCTGCCACAGTAGTTATTTTCATTCATAATCAAATAGAAAAAATCAAGATAACAAAGGATGGCAAGTTTGTACCTTGAGTTGTGTGAAATTATTAAATTTAATCAAGAATACTTAATTCATCCACTATTGCAACTGAGGCATATTTTCTTTGAATATAAATTTTTCAGGGGCATCAATTGTAATGTTTTATGTTGACTAAGACACATTTGCCTTCTTGTTCATTAATTGAATTTATTATTTTTTTTTGTTAGGTTTTTATTGTTTTATGATATTATTTAAGTTAGTTATTATAATGGAGCACTAATATGTCGATTGCAATATCGGTGTCAAATAGATGACATAGTGCAATGTTCAATAGAGAGCTAATGAATTTGTGAAAGTAAGTTCTCAATGGATGATGAGTCAAATGAATAACACAATGAATCTTTGTTTTTTTTCTTATTAAATAATGTGCCAATATCAATTTATTATACAATTTGTTTTAAAACAATTTAGCCTTTGTCTAATCATTAGCAAGTTATAGTAGTAATTTATGTCATATCTTTATATAATATAGATGTACTACAATACTGGAAATTATATTGAAATAACACAATTTTATCTATGGTTACGTACACTAATAATATGGGTAAAAACTTGCCATCCTTCCATATCTAGTATCATTCCAAACCAAACTATATCAAACTTTGTTTTTACAAGAGTGCAAAGAAATATGTTCATCTTCTAGTTTTAATCAGTGTATCGTAAAGTTTTTGTGTAGAAATTGAATGTTTAGGTTGGGTTTATAAAAAAATATTTTGTTTAAGTTTATAAAAGAGTTGTATCTTATTTTGTTAAATAAATTAATACAGTTAAAAGAAGTCGGCATGAATGTTTTTATTGAGAAATTATAAGGTAGATGTTTGAATGTTTACTATATCTTTGTTAATAATTGAAATCTTAATATTAACCGCTTATAAAAATGGATATATTGGGATTATGCATGCTCTGTACACAAGTTAAATGTGTATATGTTGATTTTTATTTTTTTTTTTCAAAATGAACTATAATTTATTACAAGCATGTTAAGTGGATATCTTTGATTCGGTCAAAATAATGGTATATTTTTTTTATTTGAGTCATTATGCGACTTCATACATTTATCTATTTTACACTTATCCAAAACTGAAAAAACTACTAAACCTGAACAAATATTCACTTTATATTTATAAAATCAACAGTGCTATGTTCCATGGTACTGAATGTGTCTGTTGCTCCAAAAATCTGAAATCTAACATTGTCCAAATAATATAATATGGCATCTAGTATTTGTAATTTTTACTAAGTGATACTTGTTACAACTATAACTAATAGTGAACAGCAAAATTATCATACATATTTTATTTTACTTCTAACTCTTATTTCTAGGTTTTATTTAAAGGGTCAAAAATGAAGCTTTATGGTGAGACTTCGACGTCCGTACATCTGTCTGTATGTCAATAGTAATTTTTTTGGTGACTACTATTGCTATCAATTCTTGAGTTCTAGATAAAGTGTTACTGAAGACTGTTAATGACCACATATATGTCATTAGAAATTTGTTTCAATATACTCTGATAAACATTTTAGTGGTTCATTTCAAATTGCTGTGAGAAATGTTATAGCTTTCCTTGCATTAGGACTATATTACCCAAAACTCTTTATATTATACTACAAAGGACATATGTACAGCCTATATTCTATTATATATTTACATGCTTATAATATGCTACAAAATGTATGGTTAATAAGAGTTTACAGTAAAGACTCGATTAACCGGACTAATTGTCGTTAGGCATCCGGATAACCGAATGCTTAAAGAAAAGCAGGTTTTTTGCATATGTACTACATATATATACGTATGTATGTACATAGTACATATGCAAAAAATTTGGTTTCTCCTTTTTTTAATGAATCAATATTTATTTTGTCTTTAAGCGATAACACCATTCTTTTACGCTTTGACATTCTAAAATTTGTATACATGGGATGAACGTCAGAACGAAGTAATAGTTGCCGACTAACTAAAACAATACGACACGCGTGGAGCGGTGATCAAGCGGGGCGCGGGCGGGGAGTAATGCAAGTTCCGACACGTTCATGGTAGAATAAATTCGTCGCGGTTGGCAGTCCGGATAATCGCGAATCCGTATAACTGAGGGCCGGATAATCGAGTTTCTACTCTATTTAGACACAGTAGAAACTCGACAGTACACGAAACAGTACTGTATTTAGACACTATGAACCACAATTTACTACAATTATATTTTAGTGAGCAGTGATTAAGAAGATATAGATGCAATTGGATTCATTTAGTGTCTTCCGCTCGCGTAGACATAAAATGAATTCCTCCATCTTGTATATCACCCCATCACGAAATCAAGATCCCACTAGCTATCCCGGTCCTGCTTTCGAGGTCAATTTCTTTTATTCTCGATTCCGATTGTGGTCCCGCTTTTAATTTCAACTCTGTTCTTAATCTAAGGAGATTCCGATTCCACTCTCGGTCCCAGTTCCACTTTAAATTTTGATCTCGGTACTGCTTCTCATTCCGATTTCCGTTACGCTCTTGATTCTAATTTTGATCCCACACTTAATTTTGAATGGGATCTCATTCTCGATTTTGATCCCGGTCTCAACTTTTAATTCTATTTCTCAACTTATGTACAGTTTTGATTCTACCAGTCACATCTCTGATTCGGGTGAAGAAGTAAAAAATGCACTAGCATTTTTTAATATTTAATTTTTTAATTTAACAGTACTAACTGTTAAATTAAAATTTGTTCTATATTACTAAGGGATAGTGTAGCTTTTTATGAGTGAAAAAAATTATAGCTAGTTACATGGTAAACAAATAATTTTTTAAATATGCAAAAAAAAAAAACCGGGAAATACACATAGTGGTTTCGATTTTCCATAAAATATTTCATCCTTTATTTCATCCTCTTAGAGTTACTTTTCCAAAAATGATCATGTCATTTTTCATTTGTAATAAATAGTTAAAATATATATTTTGGCATCAGTAGTTTCAAAGGTTATGTTTTTCTATATAACAAGCTTATAAAAGCGTGTTAAAAAAAAATCTGAACTCTTATTTCACTCTATTTAGAGTTACTTTAAAAAAAACTGTGAGCGACATTGTTTTTTATTAGTAATAATTAGCTAGAATATAAAATTTTAATTCAATAGCTTTAGCGATTTTGGTTTTCCATACAACATTTTTACTCCTTACTTTAGCCCTTTCAAGGTTAGTTTTAAAAAATCAATCTATGTAAATATTCTTATATTTCTTTAAACAACTAAAGTTAAATTTGATATTCGTAACTTCTACGGTTTTGATTTCTTATAAAACAGGATTTCGTTTTTTTCCCCTTTTCATCCTTTTTTAGTGTTTGTCTATGTTGTAACAGGAATCTTAGAGCAAAATTTATATCTCTAGACCCATAAATCGACTACTACTACTAGTCAGTTAACTTTGTGATATATAGATACTTTATAGATTCTCTTCCACAGTAAAATAAATAAAATAGGCCAAAGCAAAGGCTGATGCCTGCCAAATCCTAAAAATCAAAATGTGGAGAATATGTTTGCAGCAAGCCTACTGTGCTGTGATCAGTCAATATGCAAAACCTATATATGTAGGTTTTTGCATATTTTTGATGCATTTTGATGATTTAGATTGTTTTATTGTTTATTATTTATAATCAATCTATTTGCTTTTTGCTTTCTTGTAAAGAAAATAAGCTCATTTCTAAAACATGGCCATAAATTTATTCTCACAATAATTTGAAAAGAGCCACCGCTATTGCAGTATAATGAAAATGACACATATGTGGTCCTTCATGGTTTGAATGTCATGTTTCATACATTTTGCGAATTCTTTAATATCATAAATCAAAATTTGCTTATTTATGGTGAAAGAATTTTTTTTTAATCAATCATTTCACGTAATTCTTTCTCACAAGGTTTATAAACCATTATTTGGAAAGAATCAATTTTAATATTTGAAAGATTTGTTTTATAAATTTTTGATCAACTTGAGGTTTATTTTTAAAATTGTGCAAAATAATGCCACTTTCCCCAAGTTTGCTAGCCGAACCAGATGATACAATTTGTGGTCATGAATGCTCTGATATGTGTTATAGGATAAATAGTACAAATGTAACAATTAGTTTCCAAAAAAGAAACCTATTAATTTTATGCCTTTCTCTAAGTTTTTAATTTGTGGACTACTGATTTAGCATAGTCTATTCTTGTACAATATACTTTATAAAATCCTGAGTTAGCTTGGTTCGCCTTTGACTAAGTTTCTGTCTATCTGAAATTCAAAATAATGTGAATTTGCAATCAGATTTTTTGCAGTATTCCAAAAGACATGCTCGTTAGGTTCGACTCACACATTTATGTTAGATTGTTAGATAGTATGTGTTTAAGCCAACTACCTCAGAATGGCATACAGTAGTCCAGTTCATGTTCTTCACACTCAAAGCTGCCTCATTCACACTATGTTTGTATACAATGAATGAATAAAAAAATTATCCCAACATAATTAAATTACAGTGTTGAAGTGCAAAGTTTACTTTGTTGCATAGTAGCCATAATATTGAGTTCATTGATAATTTTTTAAATAGAATCCCATAGATTATTCACATTTAGTGTTGATAAATTATTAAAGTAAAATCAGTACCATAGTACATCACTGATATCTCAGAATGAGTTCACCTTGCATTAAACGTATGAAAGAAATACATGCATGAATGTGTATGAATCTCATATTTTTTATTCCATTCTCAATCGTTTCTCTTCAAATCATAGGGCGGTGTTTTGTTATAATCACTTCATGTCATTCATAATCATACATAACAAACTTCTTTTGTATCTTTTTTTCTTTTTAAATATTTTCTATGGATTTTATTTCTTATTATGTTATTTATTAGCATGCAATTTGGATAGGTGTATTGACAAGGTTGTTTGCAATATCTATGAAATTTTTAAGGTGTTGGATATGTAGGTGTTTTGCATACAAAACTAATTAAATTTTGAAGTTTGTTGAAGAGTATTTTGCATTTACACAGACCGCTACAGCGGTGATGGAGAAAACGACTCCAGTTAAAAGTGCAAAAACGACTCCTAATAAAAAGTCACCTGCAAAACAGTCCAAGGTGGAGACCCCCGTAAAGACGCCCAAGACGAGGGCCAAAAGGGCCAGTAGAGGTATGTACATTGCAGGTTCATTTATCGTATTAATACTAGGGTTTAGGGTATGTGGTACAAATGAATATTGTATTGATTCTTATCCATGGAAGTTTAAGTTTATAAATTATAGTATATCAGGAGTGTTTAATTGACTGTGGACATAGAATGAATTCCTTCATGTTTTATCTTAATTGATAGTGTTGTAAATCCCAGTTTTGTCCCATTCTTAATTTCAGTCTTGGTACTGCTTCTGATCCTGATCCTGTTTCTATTCCTAATTCCGATCCCAGTACTGTTTCATAATCTGATCCCTGTCATATTCTTGATTCTGATTTTGGTCCTACATTTAATTTTGGTTTAGTTTTGATTTTGGTAAACATACAAACTTCACATTTACATCTATAATATAGCATTTGCTCGTGGCTTCGTTCGCGTGAATACATGACGAACTTCTTACTTTTTTATTGAGTGGGCTCACAGAAACCCAATGTACTTATTCATGATTTATATTTTTCTTTATTTGTGCAGAAGTTAGTATCTACTTAGATCTCATAATGTTTTAGTTTCATCTGTGAAAATTTATTTAATTTTTATTGGGTTATCCTATAGGAATAAAATATATAGATTGTATTCCTTTTTGGATTATTTTATCAAAATATATATAATATTTATCCATTGTAATAATTAAATCTTGAAAAGTTCCATTCAAGTCAATTCAATCATTTCAACATAATATGACGAAAAGTTTATTAGCTTTCATTGTCTATTTCCTAAAACAGTTTTTGTATATTGTTATTTTCCGTACTATGAGTTCCATCCATGGACAATCAAGATGCAGTCGATGCAGTCGACAATTTTTCGGCTTCTCTATTGACAATTATGTATCTTTGAATCTAAATTTTTAACATACACTTATTGCACAGATTTGTACCCATTACACTTTTATGATAAGTGTAGATGTAGATATTCTTCTCAGCAGCTTGAACCATCAGGGCTTATGTTATGATTAAGGCCTTGATTTAAGTAAAAAATATTTTACATTTAATTAATATGAAAATCGGAACTTCATTAAATGTTACAACAATCAAAAGTTATATTTATATAAGATTTTTACCTGATAATTTTAATACATCAACATATAATTATTGAAAAAAATTATCATATTTATAAATGGAACATTAACCGTAATGTTCTATTTGTAAAGCTTTCATATATATTTACTATTATTGTTACAGAAGCTAAATCCACTCCGATAGTGCCCACACCCTCGACATCGACTGGCAAGACCACGCGTACGCCTCGAAAGCCTCCCGCCAAAAAATAACCTCCCCTTCACTCCCGCTCGAGCCCCTCATCCGCCTACGTTCGAGGCGTCACACGCAGGCCCTGCGCACGCAACGCGTAAGGCAGGGCACACACGCCGCGATTATGGTACGCTGAATGTTGCTAACTCGGATTAAGTATGTATAGTCCACAGTGAATTATCTATTAAACAAAGAATTTCATTTAGATTTCCTTTCTGTAATTGGAAGTAATTAGGTTAAACCACTCATCGAAGTCAGTAAAAAATAAACAAAAATAATCATATAAAATCACAATACAAGTTACTTGTACTAACAAACTTAAAAAGATGTATATAAAAATCTGACATCCCCCTCATAGCATTGATTGACAAATGAGACTATAACATCTCGTCCATCTTGGACAGCAGTGTTTTAGAACTGAAAAACATATTAGAATAAAAATCAACTGTTCTTTTCAATATTGCCTTCGATTAAAAAACTACTGAGATTTATTCTTATTATGGATGAATTGATCATTAGCAATGGTTATTGTTCAATTAACCATTGTTAATGGTCAATTGGATTAATTTCCTTGTTGACTACAGAAACCTAACAAGGAACCTTTATAGTTTCGCCATGTCTGTTTGTCCGTGCCTTAGTTTGAAGATTTTTAATACTAGTGAGCTGTAATTCAGCATTAATATACATATGAATCACGCTGACAAAACTGTATAATTAAAATAAAAAAAAATTGTTAGGGAATCTCTATACTAGAGATGATTTTTTTTTACATCTATACCTATTATATGATAATTTGTTTAAAAAATATTGTGGGTATATGAAAATTATTTTTCAATTCAGCATTCTGTTTTCGAAATATTAAGCTTTAAAGGGTAAATTTTTGTTAGAATCAAGTTTAACCCCTGCGTCCAACTCGCATTGGGTGGCATGGAAGGCTTACATATCTCAATCTGAAATAAAAATAAATGCATAATAAGTGAATACAGGTATTATATGTAAAAATGAGAATTTGGAGACAATTTCCAGTTCAAGATTTGAAATAACTTTAAAGTAAATGACTTTTTTTTGTTTAATTAAATATTTGTATATAAAGATTAGCATGTAAAATAGGGCAATGGTAAAAGTCAATAGTTTGTAATTTATTTTCTGTTTTTATTCACTAGGAATACTGCTAGCTAAAAAATTTCACATACTTTGTAAATGTAACAAAGAATTTATTGTTACTGAAATGCAATAAAAACATATTTCACATGCTATCCTGGACATAAAACCTAAAAATTTAAGGAATCTGTCAGACACTCAATATTGTATTTACTATCATTACTTCTTCATAGAGTCATTCTTCGACACATAGTGGAAAATTTATTTACCTTATTTTATAATTAAACTATATTAAATATTAGTTTAATTGTTGTCAGTTCAAAATAGTATGACCCTCTAAGTTGTTGACACATAGACATCAGATTTATGTTGTTGTAATGTTTATGCATACAAACTTTTTAAACCACTAATCCCTTTATCAAGAATGTGATTGTCATTCAAAGCTTGAAATATTGATGCTTACATTTACACTTGAAAAATCCTTTACACATTATTGGATTTTTTTGTAAAATATGAAAAAGATGAAAGTGGTAAATTAATACACATGTGAAATTAATATTGTTTACTCATGCACTTTACAATTCATTAAGATCACGAAGAATACTTGAGTACTATACATACTTAATCTAAGATCACTAGCAATTAAAACTGGTTGGACCTAATGCAGAAGTGATATAACAATGTAGAGCCTGTGCGATTAATTAATTGTCAAATGAGTGCAATTAAGATTGTGAAAAACCATGATTACGTAGTGGGGCACATTTTTCTGTAGAATTGGTAATAGATTAATTCCATATGCCATGTAATGTATCAGTGGATTGAACTGACAACTGTGTTATGAAGTGGGCTACTGAAGTCTGGCAAAACTTATGTGTTCGGGTGCAGTTATTGTCTCTTGATATGAATGAATTAAGTAAATCAGTGGCCATCTCTTATACAACCGCTCATGTACTTTAAATAAATTTAAGGAAGAAAATATCTCATGCAATTTTTCTAAGGGCCATCCACAAAACATATTTCTAAAAGGGGCGAGGTGTTTGAATAAATAATACAAGTATGACATTTTCATTTAGAATTATTTATAAATATTGAGAATGCAAAGTTCCACTGTACTTTGTATATCATTAATTAGGAAATGAGAAATAGACACTAAGAAAATTTTTAATATTGTACTGGGATGAATTGAAATTCTTATCTGTATATGTAGTGACATACTTTCATATTTTTCCTTTTATCTTATAGAGAATATCTGTTTATATATTTAAATGTGAATATCAGTTTGTTTGAATGTTTGTACTTCAATAATGCTCCAACCACTTAACATATTGTAAACAAATTTTGTGTACAGGTAGATTATGTTCTGGAATATAATTCTTTTTTAAAAAATTAAAAGAGACAATCTTCTATATGTATTAGAAAAATGGTAATTGGAAACTATCCAAATTTAAATCATATAATGATATATCCATTGCTAAATTTAAATTTATGGGCAGGGAACTGCTAATCTATAACAATTTCTACACTCTAGTGGCATTGTAAATTTTACAAAATAAATACATAAACAAGTTCCAATTCCATTTTGATAAAGCTTCAATGGGGTATATGTGCCTGAAGCAGATAAAGGTTAAATATATATTTTTTAAGTTTTTGGTTCAGCATTATATCTATTAATATTTTTTGATGTTATTCATTTTTCATTAAGTAAATAATTATTAAAAAATGTAAAAAAGAATGTGGGAAATCGGCTATTTGACAAATTTTGGAAAACAGTTTTATATTAATATTTATATGATAATAATTACACTACATTGATATTTCCGAAATATTTAATGTTTTAATGATGAAAAATCAATGTTGAAATTTAAATTTAATAAAACCCGCGATAAACACTGTTTCTGTAATGGCGCTGGTCACATGTCACGCGTGACGTCACACGCAAGTAAACATTTGTTTTGATCAGTGTAGATGGAGTGTATTTTAATTGTTTATTGAAATTTATGCCCTAAAATGGTATACAAATGGTGTGTAGTGCCACAGTGTACAAGTATAAGTAATCCTCAAAAATTGTTTGTTTCCGTTCCAACAAATCCCAAGAGACGAAAATAATGGTTACAATTAGCTCGAAGAGACACAAAAAGCATTGTATCTCATTCAAATGTTTTTATGTGTGAAGATCACTTTGATTTAAGTAATAATTAACTATAATTGTAGATTGTAGTTAATAATATGTGATAATCTAACGATGTATTATTTGTTTTGGTTCATGTGTTTGTGTCATTACATAACCTCTTAATATACAGCAATATTATTAAGAATTCTTTTAAAATTGCAGACCTGTGAAACAATAGCAAAAACTATGACAAAGAGTAAATACATATTATATCATGCAACTGAGCAGTATTAATACCTATTCAATAACATTACCTTAAAATCATTTTTACCTTATTTTGAAATAGATCAAAATTCGGATCCATTTTGAGATGTGTAATAGATAGGTATTACGCAACGAGATGTAAAACAAAATGGAAGAATATCAGAAAACTGTTGGAAAATTGCTATTAAACGTATAAAAACACAAAAAACACTCACGAAGCGAAGTATCGAGACAACTGTTTACTTGCGTGTGACGTCACCGGAATGTCAACCAATAACAGGCCGTTCATATTCCAGATAAAATTTAAAAAAATATTACAATTAATTTGCTTTATTTTGTTAAAAATACACATGTTTTACATCAAAATAAAGTGAAATATATTTCTTTATAATATAATCTTTTAGGATAACCACAATTTGTTGTATATTTTAAATGTTGTCAAATAGCCTATTCAAAGTAATTGAAATGCAACCTCATTGGTCAGATGATCTGACCAATAGCGGTAGCCGCGTGTGACGTCAAAGGCTATGTCAACAAAGCGCTATATCGTTTTTGTGAAATGTATTGTAATTTTACATTATCAGTTAATATTTTTACATTTCCCGATAAAGTGTTTTTATGCACCTGATAAAGTGTATAAAATATATTATAGGATGCAGTACTTATTGTATTTTTGCATATAGGCACAGTACAATAATTTAAGTTAGTTTTTTGGCTTGTTCCATGATAATCATAAAATACAAAATAGAGTGCATAATATTTCAATATTTCACAATTTTATAGTTTAGTTGTTTGTTGGCATAGACTTGTGATATTAAGTCAAGAATGGCGAGTGTTTAAAATTCCTAAATCTCTTTGATATTTTCAAAAGTTTTTTTTATTGTATTTTAATTTTTTCGTGCTGAATATTTTTTTATAAATATTTATCGATACAAATATTTAATTATTATATAAAAAGAGTAAGTGCATATTCCTTAATATAATAATTTGTAGTGGTACCAATGAATGAAATTATAAAAAATATTTGTATAAATACAGATTTTTTTCACTGTAACACATTGATCACAAAATATGCATCACGAGTTAAGGATTGGTATTGTGAATTATATTGATGTTGAAAGATATATGATGTGATGTGTAAGAAATATAGTATATGCAAAATGGGAAGGGGGTAACATTATGTGAATTTTGTGTGGCATGTTTTATAGATGGGCCCCTTATTAAGAAAAATTCGAGCTGGAATCGTTTGAGACACTTGCTGGATGTTGTTCAACTTTCGCGGCGTGTGTTTAGATGTAGTTAAAAAAAATTTTATTGCTTCTGTAACTTCACATTTGTACAATAAAATAGTTAAATTTGTAATCCTCTTCTATTAATTGAACTTAGTTTTTTTTATGAAGTCACGTTTTCCCTATGTAAAATGTATTATTTTTTTTTATCTATGCAGAAGTGATATTCCATTAAACATTAATATATTTTCGGAATTAGATAAATGTTGAAAGAAGTATCATCGATGACAAATAAAGTTATAAAAAATGATGAGCTCTAATGTAATTTAGTAGTGGAATGCGTTATGTCGCGTGTACTGCCCACTAATTCTGTTTACTTCTTCCAACATATTTGTAAGCGCTGTTGTAAAAATGACAAGTTTACATTTTTGAACTTGTTGTTTACATTTTACAAATCTAGAGTGAAAACTTAGGTAACAGATGCTGGATCGTTATGTATTTTTATCTTGTTTTGAGTATTAAGGGACTCAAATGGAGTGAGCAATTGTGTGCACCATAAGCAATAATGCTCCGTTTTTGCACATTTTTAGTGTCAAATTCATTTTTAATTTTTGATCTTCAAGAGATTAAAAATAAATAGTTCTTAAAGACGGTTCAAGGAATACCTTAATGGGTTTACAATTTATTATAAAATGTAAATATACTTTAGGGGGTATTGTAACTTCTTTTTTTTGTTTCACGACAGTGAAATCGACTAACAATTAAAATAGTAAGTTTTCTTGTCGTAGAATTTTTCAATATAAGTTGTAAGTTAATTTGATTTTTTTCATTATTAATTCAACTTTTACAGACTTTAATATTAGACTTGCAGATGATAAAAAGAAAGCTTCCATAAGGTTTGTTGTATTGTTTAGATAGAAAAGATGTGTTTACAAAGCCGGGAATACAAAAAATATTTGGATAGACATAATCTTTATGAGAATACCATATATCAGTACAAAGATTTAATCGAAGTATGCGCCCTGTGCATAATCTTTGGACAGAAAAGTTACATAAAGTTTATATTTTGATACTACCTATTGGTGTTTAATTTTTAATTATTGTAATTTATAAGATTAAATTAGATAACAGTGTGTATCGTGTATGGAGATGGAATTTTTTGATAAGATTTTTGACCGTAAAAAAATATAAAAATTAACAATGTTATGATTATTATTTGAAATGAACTTTTGTTAGTGGTATCATTTGCAGCAGGATGTATACAGATACCAATATTTTCATTTGTAAAACATTGAATTATTCTTCACCTTTTATGTGTCTTCGCTCCTGGGAGGATTCTCCAAGTATTCTGACCAGCACTATGATAAACTGCGGGGTTGTTAAACATATGACTTTGAAGAAGGCGCGAGTATCGTATGCATGAATTCGTATTAAACAGTTTAAGTACCTAAAACTTAGGTGTAATTTCTAATTCTAAGGTTAAGAGAAAAATGCAAAGTGAAGTTAGTCTATGGTTACGTAAATTATTGAGTGTGCATTTTCTGTTTATAATGTGTACCGAAGCGGAGCAAGTAAACTATATTGCGACAACAATCCTCTGGTCGCTAGTTGTAGGACATATTTTAACATTTTATACAAAAAAGACAAAGGATTATTACCAGACGAAAAGTACTATTGTAACACAGAAAGTCCACAATTACGAGATTTTATTACAATTCAAAATAAATATAACGATATAAGAAATGTAGTTTTTTTTTACATCTCTAGTTTAATGGGTATGTATATATTAGCTATCTGTAATAATGATTGATTTTATTAAATCATAGTAGCCCTTAGAATTCGTAATGAGTCTAAGACAGTAATCATTTAATGCTTGCTCGCTTTACCTTGCAGCTCTTATTGCAGCATTTAATTAAATAACTACATTAATCTGATAAACCATTAAAATATAATTTAATTAAAGACAATGGACAGATTCTTAATTATAAGTGAAAATATTAGATCTTAAAATGTATAAATTTATTATTACGATTTTTTAAATGGTGTTATGTAGGTAATTAGTTACCATATACTTAAATGATAAATAGGATACACCATATGTGCATCATTAGTTGTGAGAATTGCAAAATAAATTTTCTCAATGGCAAAACATTACTCAGGCTTCATGAGACTAATCTAAATACTGTGAACTAGTGGTCACTAGCCTGCTGCGCTAGGCATACATTTAAATTGAACCATTTTTATTCAAACGCTCCCGTTTTCGGTATATCGTCCGATTTTACTGTCAATTTTAATCGCGATCACAGTCCTTTTCCCGCTGTCAATTCGGGCCTGGTCTTGTCCCGCTCTCAATACCGATCTTGATCCTCTGGGTATTAATGGTATACTGCAACAACATCCAAACAAACTATTATAAATATCCTAAACCCATTCGAACGATTCCGCATCAAACGGCCAAAGGCCCATACATATTCAGTATTTTTATGTTACATGGACAAAGAAAATCATTTTCATTATATGTATACCCATTCGCTTCGCTGAGCGTAAACCAACATTCAGCAATAAGGAGCGTCCATAAACTACGTAGCTCGACCAAGGGGAGGGATAAGCTTAAGCGCTACGCTGAGGCACGTAATAGGGGAGGGAGTCGAGAGCAAAGCTACGTGGTTTTCTTCAGATGAAAATTTTGTTGAATAAGATAATTAAATACATTATTTGAAAAAAATAAACTGTTAATAAATTAATTTATTATTAATTATTTTATTTTATAAATAAATTAATGTATCGTGAAAAAAAACCACGTTCCATTGGGTTGGGGGGGGGGTCATAGAAAAGGCAACGTGAGGCCACATGGGGGGAGGGAGGAGTCCTAGAGAGACTAAAATATGACCACGTGGTTTATGGACGTTCCCTAATTGTTTTTTTCCTTATGATTCACATATGCCTGTGGTTAAATACTCGCATGTTTTTAATATTAGCCGTTCTGTTGTTGATGACATTCTGCTCCCGATAATAATCGTGCTATAGATGTCAATTTTCGCATTGCCCGGCGGCCTTATTACAGTACAACGCACGAAACTTTTCCGCTTTGAACACTCTTCGACCCTTCCTTCTCTCCCGGGCACCAATTTACGCCATTGCAACGCTTTCGTGCATTGTGCTCTACGTAAAAACACAGACCGATTTCGATTCCGGAATCGATTGACGAGTCAAACGTGTTGGGCATAAAAAAGTGTTAGTGTTATACTGAATGTTGAGCGATTTAAAAACGTTTGATTAAAACTGCATACTTATCGAGGACTGATGACAATACGATAATGTTCTATAATTAAACTGATCTGAAGATGGAGTCAGCAGGTAAGCACAGGGATTCATAACGGAATAACATATCCTAGTCGTTTTTGCGCTTGTTAGTTGACTTGAAAGGTATTCTCACGAGCCGTTTCTAGAGTCTGATGATGAAGCGGGAAGGTAAGCCTAACATACCTTAATAGAACAACGTAGCGCGGCTGTATTTGGGTTTGATGGAATTTTCTTCAAATGTACTTTGGCCATAATTGGTTTTCAAAATCTTATGATGGAGCCGGACGGTTGGCACTGGAACTCCATAACGGGACAACATATCCTAAGCGTGTTTGGGCTTGTTGGAATTGTCATGAGATGCACTTTGACCACGAATGACTTAGGGTCTGATGATGGAACTCAAAGTTTTAGACTGGAATTTCATAATGAAACAGTGTATCCTAGTTATGTTTGGTCTGGTAGGAATTCTCTTGAGATGCACTTTGATGATGAGTGATTTTTAGGCTTTGGTGATGGAGCCGGACGGTTTAGGCTGGAACTCCGTAACGGAACAACATACATCCGACCTTGTACTTTAGGACTGGAGCACAAGGCAATTAAAATAAGTTAAAATTCGACTTATATGTTATTCTGTTATGAAGTTCTAATAGCGACTTTCCCACTCAGTCATCAGATCTTGATAATCAATCATAATCGAAGTGTATCGCAAAATAATTAGCAAGTCCAAACAGTAGGAAATGTCTCGTTGAAGCTCTAGTACCAAACTTCCAGCTCTATCACCAGACCTTAAAAGCCAATCACGGTAAAAGAGCATTCCAACACAATCCCCACAAATCTAGATACAGATAGACTATGTTGTTCTATTATGGAGTGCTCTATTGCTTACCTTCCTGCTACATCATCAGACCTTGAAAATCGCTCATGGTGAGACTACATCTCAAGACAACTCTAACAAGCGCAAACACGGCTAGAATATGTTATTCCGTTATGGAGTTCCTGTACCTACCTTCTGGCTGCATCATCAGATTAGTCCAATTATACTATATTGTACTCTAATCGGTTCTCGATTAGTATAATACAAATTTTTAATTAAATTTAACCATTTACATTAAAAAAAACACTTGTGGCACTCGGGGACTGCAGCGGTAAAGCTATTGCATAGTATTTTTTATCAACTTATGCAATTATAATTATTTATTTATTTTATTTATGCAGTATATTTTTTTTGAGGAGGTGCCCTAACGCCGAAACTCTAAGCAGGCATGAGTCACCAGATTGCGGGGCGAAGAGGGGGGATTACGCATGCGCAGTAACGCCGATACAACCAATGCCACCTAGAGGCGAGTTGCTGAACTAAAGAGACAAGCGTGATATTTCAAAAAAGTCATAAAAAGTGCTGCTATTCATCGATAGATGGCAAAAGTAAAAATTATCACCGCTGTGCCGGTCGAAGTGGGGGGTGTTAGGTTATTTTCGTTACGGAATTTCTGGATTCGGTCTCCACGCTCAAGGCCCGCGATAGAAGCCATGCAATAGCTTAAAAACTGCGCTTTATACGAAATTCGAATGACGCAAAATCAATTGTAAATCGTTATAGACTAGTTCTTGCGAAATTACAATTTCTTACGGTTTTCGAATTAGGTGATTAATTTCTATTTAGTTATTTTATTTACTTTCTATTACATATCTAATTATTTTTCTTGATTTTAGCATTCCATTCAGTAGATATTTAGAAATATGTCCTTTGTGAATCCTATTATTCCAAATGTAAAATAAATACTAAATTTTGAATCTTAAATTCTTGAAAGATAATGTAATTATCCAACACTTGATTTAGTATGGTACATTTAATAAACAAAATATTATATTTTTGGTATAGTAGTTTTTATTTATATGGGAACCTTTGAAAAACCATACAATATTATAATTTAAAACAATTTAATTTAAAAGTTGTGAAGAAATTTTGTTAGGCTTTACTATTTTATAAATAAACTAGCTTTAAATACTTCAGAATGTCTCCTTTCATCTCATATTGAACGATTTTATTGTCAATCTCAATTTCGTTCCTCAATTCCAATCTCTGCTTTTCCTGATTTTGATCCAGATCATGGTCTTGATTTTAATCCCAGTCCCACAATTTAAACCCTGGGTTTCCCGGTCGTGGTCATAGTTTCAATATATGCAAAACAAGAAAAATTGCCACTACCAAAATAAAATATAAGCTGTATCGCTCGGGATTAATGTAACTTTCTATGAATTAAAAAAAATTAGAATCAGTGTAGTAGTTTGATTCAAATGTATAAAATATGGACAAAGTCGAACAAATGATACAATGATTTACACACATTCATAAAATAGGCATTTAAAGATACCTACTTCTATGGTGATTGGTCAGTGTTGGGATTTAGTGTTTACATACATTAAAATATCCATTTTCATATATACAAATAATTTTAATTTCAATTTTATTGTAATATTTTTTATTAATTAAAACATATGAACTAATATTTATACTGTTCTATATATATAATAACTGAGCCCACATTAAATTGAAGTTATATAGATGATACCTGTTTCATACACAAAATGGCCATGTAATCAAATGCATATCATTGATTAAAAGGAAAACAAAACCCGTTAGTTTTTTGTTTTCCATTGGTTTCATCAATAAAGAAGCTATCACATGCAAGAAGAATTGTTACAATTTGATTCAATTTGTGTTTGAAAATGACTTGAATTGTGTCTGAAATTAATGCATGAACATATAAATAACCATTTTGACCTTTATACATATAAAGTTGTTGCATGTTGCACAATATTTTTCAATTTTTCTTTCCATTTCAATGCGTTTGGTTTCACACCACTAAAACATATTTACTTTCAGTTACCAAAGTGTAAATTTGTAATGAATTATGTCCCTAAGATGTGTAACTTAAACAATTTTTATGCTCAATATTCAATCATTCATTGTGCACAGTCAGCTGTAATTTGTTTAAAACAATGCAAATACAATCATGAGCGGGTATTACACTTACAATATCTAATGTAATTTTAATCATCATCAATATTTTCTAATGGATATTCAGTCATAACCAAACCACGCTCCCACAAGTCTTTAGCAACCTGAACTTTTCCAGCTTCATCGTCAATATTTAGGTTTTCAACACTCACATATTCAGGATAAAGTTCTATTAATGTTTCAATAGCAGGAGCTAGATCTTCATTTATTTCCAGATACTGCAACTCCATACCTTGGTATTCAAGAGAATTGTCTGTATGATAGTATAGTTTTATCCCATCCTCCTCCATTACCATGCGTAAAATATTTTTCCTTAATAATCTAATTCTTGTGTCAGGTCCAATTTCCACTCTTTGTGTTACTATACCATTTTTATTCATTACATCACAATCTCCATAAACAGTAACGGCTTTTTCTGCATCATTTAGAACTGGTGGTAAAGCTTCATGTTGATATTTTTTGTTCATTTCATCGACTGCTGCATCTATCGGTAAATAATCTTTAATATTATCAAACAATGATTTAATAATTTTTGTCGTTTCTTCTCTCCTTGGGGTATTAGAATCAGAATTAACTAAACCAAAATTGTCATAGATATCAAATGGCAGGCCTTTTCGCAGTTCAACATTATTATTTATAGCTGCCTGTAGTGCTAATGGTATCATTTTCTCAAACATATCAGCCCAAGAATGCTTCTGATACATACTTATAGTAAGATGCAGTGAATGTTCTTGAGGGACAGTGACGGCTTGATGTATGAAGCCTCGAGGGAAATACAGTAAATCGCCGGGTTCGAGTGTAACTTCTAATATAGGCTCACCTATTTCATCTTGAGTGAAATTCTGTGATGAAACTCTTGGCAGGATTTCATTTTTGGATCTAGGACTATATATCCTCCAGTGTTTTTTTCCTTCCACCTGAATTACAAATGCTTCTATGTCATCATAATGCGGTGCAAAGCCTTGGCTATCAGCAGGAGTCAGGTAAGCATTAGCACCTACAAATGAATTAAACAACTCCTGCAGTGTTGAATTTAGTAAATGTAGTTTAGGTATATATGTTTGGGGATTGAGCAGTCTGATGCTGCAACTATTTAAATAGTAATCCCATACAACGTGAGGAAGTGCTCGACCAACCGGATTATGAGTTTCCCTGATTCCATTTACATAAGAGGTTACATCAATATTTTTTGTAAATAAAATGTTCTCCTTACGAAGCATGACGTCAATTATAGGAGTAGAAATTAGATCTTTGTAATAAGATGGAGTTTTCCTAGAAATGTGTAAAGGCTTCTTTTCCCAAATTTTGTTAAAAAACATTGTAGAATTATATGGAGCTATTAACCACTCAAATGCTTTTAAACCTCTTTCTCTGCTATCGGTAGTAATTGGTGTAAAATTAAAACTCTCTTCACTGACATTTGAAGAAGTTTCAATGTTTTGAGATGAATTTGAAGCATGTATAGGTACTCGATTACTTAACAATGATGATTCTAAAACAAAAGCACTTTTTTCGGATAAGTCTTGTTCATTTCTTAAATCTTTTTTCTTAGCACTATGAACGCGGTTTCTCTTTATTTTAACATCTTTATTTTTAGTCTTCAAATGTTTATTTTTTCGGTCACTATGCTTTAATTTCTTACTAATTTGCTTCTCAACTTTTTCTTCTACGTTTTCAATATTGCCTTTAAATAAACTGCCTTGATGTGTCGAATTCTTAGTCTTCTTTTTGTTCCTATCTTTTGATTTTTGCCTTTTACTCACTTTATACATGGTAAACGCCGAAACCGAAGCAAGATCCATGTTGCAATATTTTTCAAGTAAACAAGAAATTGTTAAGCGTACAATAAATAAATTATATTGCCTTTCAATACTTGAATAGTTAGCTTAAGATAATATTAATAAAAAAAAGTATATATACTTAATTAAATGATGTTACATATTAAATTAAAATAAAATATATGCACAGATTACTAAAAATTATAAAATGGCAAAATTATTAAAAAATCAATTTTGAGTTCGGTTAGGTCTTGGTTAGGTTATTACGGTAGATAAATTTTATAACAGACATATGGTTACAGAATAATGAACCACAGTCAATACTATATTAGTGTACATAGAAGAATGATTAAAAGGATAGATTACAGATGATTCAGTGGCACGTGTTTAAAATTTTTAAATACAAAAGTTTTTGTGACCACTCTATTAGATGACGTTACGACCTTCAACCTTTTCAATCTGCGCGGCGGTGACGGGATGGCTGGCGTCGTCGCGGTCTTGATTAACCTACAAGCTGCATGGTATTATTATTGTCTTGAAGATAAACTTTTTAATTAAATTCTATCAAGTCATATGAGTCACTACAGTCCACTTTTATTAAATCCTGTTGGATCCCGAACAAAAGTCACGACAGTAAAGTATCTAAGGAAGCAGTAAACAATATTCTATATTTCTCCGTCAAGTAAAAACTCCGTCAAGATAAAACAAAAAAAAATTGTTTTATCCTAAAATGAAGCTTCATTATATATACATTAGTGATATGTCTTTAAAAGCGAGATCTCTAACTTTGTTGGACATACTTTTATTTTTTAAATGAAAAACTTGCCTTTAAATGTCACCTAAAAACAAAATTTGGTTCCACTGTTGATAACTGTCTATCTCCACCTTAGTTTTCTTCCACGAAAGCTTTATAACATATGTAACTTTCTTTGAACAATATTGAAGCAGTATCTTGATTTTATTCATAAGTGATTCCTCTTGGTAATATGTTAAGGTTTTTGTGTTTTACGTTATCATATAATTATTACGTGTATTTACGTGTTGGTATGTAATTCTTTAGGGTATGTTTAAAATTTTTATAGACGATCTCTTACTAATTCGATTGGAAATATATCTAAGATGTGATTATCTAAGCTATCATTAATTTTCTCCAATATTCTGAACCTATACGAATCTTACATTCGTATTTAGTCTAAAATTTAATATGTATTTATATATATTTACAAGGTACCTTGTAAGTGATTCTTCTGTTTGTATAGTAGATTGTGTTGTTTAAGTAGATACATAAATATAATGCAAATGTATTATATTCTGTTTATGTATTTACTAATAAATGAACAATTGTAACAACAGACAACAATAAATTCTTCAGTTTTTTCCTATTAAATGTAAGTCACAACAACAAAAAATACCCATTTTATTATTACAGATCATCTTTTAACAGTTTTTTTGATTTGTAAACAAAGTTCGACTTTGTGTAATTTCACAGAGTCAGCGGTACATAAGTCAGTTCTACTGGCAGCCAGATCGGGGCCGGTGGATGTTTTATACCGACGAACCAATCGTAGTGAAATATGAATATATAGATAGAAACAATGCTCAATCGCATTCGTTACATAAACCATATTAAAATTCGAAATGTCTACAATATTTACTTTGAAACGACCATGAATTAATAAAACAATATTGTGAAAATAATCATTATAAAATGATTAAATATCGATTTATAATTTTAGTCGGCACCTCGACACAGAAATTTTATAAATACGCATGATAATCACCTCCTGAGGTATGGAGAAGGAAGTACATATAACGCAATGTTCATATTACTCTATGATATAACGCGACAACACGGTATTTCTCACTTACCTGGACATGTGCGAACGAAACGAGAGCGTGCTAAAGTCCAAAATTTGAACTGTGTAGTTTTTCTTAGAGCTTTGTGTGTATTTTGATTATTCACAAAAATATGATATGATGTGTTAGTGCGCTTGTTATTTTTTAAATGTGGAGAAAATCTAGGTAGGTATATTGTAATAGGTACAAATATATGTTACGATTATTTAATAAATATCAACACAAAAGTAGAGATGCAAATAGAATATGAATTATGTATTAAATATCACTACTATATATCATTTATGTTACAAGTACTTTTTTCAATAAATGATACACATATTTTTTCTTTATTTTTATCATTTCGTTTCTACAAATTTCTTTATAATTGAATACGATTACTACCCTCTTTTATATTAACGATTAACACCGCAATGATAAATCTGTCTTTTCAAAATATTTGTATTTTTTTTTGTTTCTTTGATATGAAATCGCTTTGTCCATACCTTAATAGTGAAGTATATTAAACTATGATTTTTTTATTGAAAATTTTACATTAAATGAACACTGAAAATACAAAAGATTGTAAAAATAAACTATAATGCAGTGTTGACCATTAATATATAAATATAACCAGCATGAATCTTCCGGTCGAATGCTGTAATTCTTAGCGATATCTGTTACTTCGCTGAGTTAATTACTTGTCGTGCAACAGCTGTACAATCGAGTTACGACTCTCTACATAATTACATATTCATACTTCTCTATGGACTACATGTACGGGTGTCTGGCTTCCAAAATCTTACTCGAAACTAACTTCATGGTCTCTTACATCGGCATGCGCATATTTCATAACTTACCAAATACACTTTTTCACTCTAATCTGCCTAAAGAAGTATAACTTAATTATAATTAAGCCAGTGAAACATATAATTTACCTCATATTTTTCCATAGGCTAGTTTTCAAAGGTAATTATATGTTTATAGTCTCTCCTCATACAAATATTTTTTTTTCGTCTTAATAATGTTAGATCATCTTATATTTTTGCTATTTCTTAACAGATGTTACTAAAAGAAAGCTTTTACATATTCTGTAATAAAATAAAAATCACAATTAAAATTGTGATGTAATGATATTAACAAAAAGTAACGTTAAATTGAAAAAGAATTTTTTTGTATTTCAAAAGTAAAAAGTTGCAGTAAAATCTTTTTAGTTATTGCGTTTGTTTTTGGCTAGTTTTGATTTATTAAATAGATAACATTTTAAAAAAGAAAAATAAAAAGCAAAAAAGGTGTTCCGTCATTTTTATCGACCTAATTGAGTAAATCTAATGTAGAAATTCGATACAGTTTGAAGTTTTATTACAAAAAAAGGGAAAAATGTGGCACAACCCGCGAAAAAATATGTCACTACCTATAAAATGGCAACAAGTTGTTGAAAAAATGGCACATATATTATAATAAAATGTAAATAAAATTTCATGAAAAATTATTTCGAATTTGTATATATAATACGAAAATACTTTTTGCCCAACCTTATACATGCTAGAGTACCCAGTGCCCAGATATAAGGGAAAATCGTCTGTTCCGCAGGATTTACGCTGACATGTCATTCCAAAGTAGGTTTGCCACTAGGTTTTCGTTTCACACGCCCGGTGGCCCCGCGAATGGTTCACTTTCACTTCCGCTATTAATGTTTGTAGAATTTCTTCTGGACTAGCCCGCGTTTCGTTCTTTGCTTTAGTGTTCGCGCACCGACCCATCCGCTTATGGACTTATTACATTGTGTGGACATTAAATGTGACGTCGCTTCCCGTGCTGTTAACCCGCCCGCTGTCGAAATCTGTTCTCTATGTCGTAGGGAAACAAACCATGAATTTAGGGAAGGAAAATGGCGCAAACATCCCTCCGCCTTAAACAGGTTACTACTTACTGTATTATTAGATGTGCTAGGCTGGTAATCGCTTGATGTAAAAGATTAGTAGGTGTCTGCACATCTACCACCCGCACAGTATCCCGTCCAGGATACAGTTTTAAAATCCACATGCGTTGTAATTGCAGAGGAGGAACGTTGTCCTGCTTTATTAAGACTTAAGTCTCCAACTTGAGAGTCCGTCAAGTCGTCCGTTTGCACCGCTATTGCAGCGTGTGTAAATATTCGGAACGGAACTGCCTCCAAATGTTTTGCAAGATCTAATGCAATCGTTGAAATCGCGATAATCGCGAGATTGGCATATAATAATGATATTCCGAACCACATTTAATCGCTGGCTAATTAGAGAAAGATTAGGAGTCAACATAGCTAGGTCATTCGGACCATACGAAAGAGCACAAAACGGCCGCGATTTTAATACCGCTTCCATTTTACAAAAGACTTGAAATATCTTCTAAAGTGAGTTTCTCCTCCCGAATTACCTGTCGTAAATGAGTTTTAGTAGCTATTACTGCTGCTTAAAACATTCCGCCCTAAAGTGGACACGAAGGTGAATCGAATATGCAGGTTATACCCTGTTTCAAAAGCTTGTGACCTATAAGAGATCGGTTCTCCCCGCAAGTGATTGTATGCACCTATGTAACTGGTTTCACAGTCAGAAGGAATCAGTGTAGGTAACCCGCATCGCGAATTAAACCGCTTCAATACGTCCAAAAAAATCTTATATAAAGATGTCTGATACCATCTCCAAATGAATTATTTTAGTTGTAACGCAACACAAAACATATGCCTTTAACATGAATCCTGTAAATTGAGAGACTTAATAGAAAATGGACACACATAGTCTGTACCCAAACCAACGAATGGAAAAACCGTAAAGACCAGATCTTTAAGTGAATCTCCCATCATGAGTCGAAAGGCCTTAGTTTTTAATAGCCAACATGGAATGCAACGAAATACGATACTTCGCATCACGTGTCGCGCAGATATTATCCAAAAATCCCGCTGAAGCATTGCTAGTAAAGCATTAGTAGCCGCATGTGAATTTTTCAATTGACGATGTCTTACTAACAAATCTACTAATGAATTTTGCATAGATAATAACAGCGGGTAAGACAGGTCCACGTTCCGCAACCACTCGCCTACTCAAATTTAGATCCTTTTGTCTAAAAATAAATTAAACTGTTTTAAAGAATAACAAATAGTTTTCTAACAACCTTAATTCTTTCACAAAATAAGTTGACTGAACTAGCTTTATCTATAAATTTAGAGAGTCAGTACGCTCTTTCGCTGAAAGATGATCCGTGAGATTTCCTAACCTGCAAATTTTTAAAATACCGCAACAGCCACCCTGCAGCCTTTATGATCTTGTCCAAATTCTTGATCAACTCTTGCATAGCATTAAAATTAAGCCTTTAAATTCTGAATCGTTACTACTGATAAAGGCTAGGGTATTGCATCCATCTTCCTCACTGAAGGTGGTGCGCGCATCACAGTTTAATCCGGTGGCAGTGACTGAGGTGGAAATTTTGGAAGGGAGTCCCGAGGGGGGCGCATAAAGCTTCCACGGTTCCTGATTATGCACTGTAGGGCTGATCCCAGATCCAGATACTACTCATAATTTGGATCTCGGGATCTGGGTGAACTCGAACCCGTCCACCGACTCCCGCTTACACCGCTTCGAGGCGAGTTGTTTCTCGAACGGCTGTTGCCAGCTTTCTCGCCTGTAGGTTGCACTGGCCTGCATTGCTACCTTGAAGGGCCCGCCGTCTGCCTCGTCCTCCGGGCAGATGGAGCATTATAACACGTTTAAACGTGATGCGAAGTCCTTTCTCGGAACAGGGTTGCACTTTATCATACTTCCACGTAATATGCCTTTCAAGGCAGGTGTACCACAATCCGTATTTTGTATCTCGTTTGTTGTTACAATATTTGTAACAACAAACGAGATTTCGAATATAGTAATGACTGCATGAGGTCAACAATTGATCAACCGCATGGGCGCCATGAGGGAGGTAAAGGGGGTGCACTTTCACGCCCTCGTTTTGCCTAAAGAAAAACCTATACTATTAATATTAATAGTATAGGTTTTCGCTATTATAATAAGTAAGCGGCTATTATAATATTTTCAGTGGGGTGTATATACACCCCGTATAATAATATATATTATAATAGCCGCTTGTGCAGGCACCCATGACCAACTGCCACATAAAATGGACACTCTTTTTGGTCTCGCTTAGCTGCATTAACATAACGTGGTTCTGAGTTCGATTCTCACCGCAGTGGTAGAGGGAGTTCAATCCTCCGACCACTGACGCCCGCGCGTTAGTCGGATGCCACCTGATGACCCGCATTGCAACTCAATTGCTGCATATTCCGTGGAACTAAGTAAGCAAGTAAGATTTCTGTCCTGAAAGGTCTTTACAAATTTATTTGATATTATATATAGATATTTCATCCATTACGAGTCTCGACGATTTCAGTCTGTTTTCGATGCCGTTATTGCCAAAATAAAGATACCGCTTGTTGCAAGACATTTAAGACGTAATCTTTTTCCAAAAAGTCTTGTATAAATGTTTTACATGTTTCCGGGTTTTTGGAAACTTTCACCTTTCATTGCGAAAACTTAAACATTGATCTAGATCGCAATTGATAGGCGAACTCCAATTTATATGTATTATATAGTTAGATGCTAGGTAATTATAGATATTTTATTTCACAAAAGCGTACCTACTGCACACTGATGGTGGGTTCATTTGTGTTCGAATGCACAAAAACTAAAGAGAAACCGTTCGATTGTGTTAAGTTAAATGCGAAAATTTGGAACGATGATCCATTTCATTCATGTCGCTGTGGTGGGGGGCCGCTTCAGTGAAATATTTTTAACACAGTACAATCTCGAATAACACAATTGGCGTGCACTATCGTAAAGGAATAAATGTAAAATGAAACTCGATACTATTCTCTGTTCGCAGAGAGTGCCGAGTGTAGCTCTAACAGGATACGTGTTTATGTTATCCCACATCGCCCCACAATCACCACACGATGGCTTTGTCTAGACGATGTCATCGAGAATTTACGTTAAGGTGGGGCGTTGTCCTTAAATTTCGTCTCCCTCGCTAAATTCTTATCACAGTTATTTTATGCTATCTTTATTTTCGACATTTCTCTTTAAATAATAAATGTAACCCTTTGAAAATTATTGTCTTATATTACTAGGATAAATTTGTCATGAAGCCAACTTTATATCTATATATGTCTTCATAGCTTAAGTAAACGTGCACGTGCAAAAATTTAACATATTTATATGTCCCTAACATTGTTTTCACGGCTGTCAAAAGTAACGGATTTTTGACATATGACATCTGAAATAACGTTAAATGTGTAATATGATATATGTAATGATTTTTTTGTCAGGGCATCATTTAAAAACTATTGAATTTGTCGGAGTCTGGTCATTTGATGCGGAATCGTTTCTAAATGGTTTAGAGTCAATATTATTTGAATTCCGATTTACTTTCATAGCCCATAACGTCCGGGGAAGCGGGCAGGTGACCTCTAGTATTTATCTATGTAAACGTAATGAAAAAGATTGTTCTTTGTCAAAGCATCAGTTAAAACTACCTATAAAACGTATCGATGTGGTACTTTGACCTTTCGACGAGAAATCGTTTGTAGATGGTTTTAAATACTTATTTTTTTACTCTTCACATTTTTATCACTTTCAGTTTTTTTTTCTTTTTCTTCTATAATCCTAAGGTGTCTCAAAACGAGCGAGTGACCGCTAGTGATTTATATAAAGTTTTTGACTCATTATTCCCATTTATTTTTATGATTTTCAACTGACGACCTATGTTTGTTGAGTTGGCTATGTTGTTTCTTTTACGAGTATTTATTAAAATGTGTATGTTAATAATTTTATAATAAGTTGAAAGTTCGCTCAATCAGTTATGTTAACGATACGTTTATTTCATGGAGATGACCTTATTCCACTTGGATCACCTCAACACAGAAGAACTTTCCAATTATCAAACGTACGGAGCGGTAATCATCGACTCGTCAACGTGTAGTCTTTTCGGATCGGAAGGTGTTTCCTATACCCCATACCTTCAGGAAAGGCCACGTCGCCAGAGCGTTAGGAATATTGTAACTATCAACGGATGTGTCCCCAACAACCTTTCCAAACAAATTCCCGTAGATTTTTACAAAAATAAGCATTTTAAGGGAAAAAATACTTCAAGACAATGAAATGCGTGCCATTTTTATATCTATCACTAAATAACCAATATTTAAGATGCTGTATATCTTGCCGGTAGTTATTAAGTGAAAAGTATCTAATTATTTTTGACATACTTCCCGTATTTTTTGAAATTGTAAAATGTTAATTAATTTTTAACATTATTCAGTATTTAAAGCTCACACTTTTTTTTATTATTGTTAGGAAGAATAAACTTAAGCAAATAAAAAATGTATAATACCTTTTATATAGAGCTTATGAAATTTTTAGGCTTTAAAACTGATTAGCATTTGCGATTGATTATTACAGTTCTGTAAAAATAAAAAATAATGTTGCATGTGATTTCTTTTATCGGCGTTATCTCTTAAATATATTAACCGATTTAGATCGAAGTTATGGATTTCAAGGCAGTTAGAAAACTGACTTTGAGAACTCGTTACAAAAATATTAAAAAATAACCGCTTCATATCGCCAATTTCTTTATTTCTACATCATTCTCCAAAATCGATTTTTCTAATTGGCCGATTTAGATCAGCCTTGCAACTTGACTTAGTTTCCGAGATTTTAGAGCTGATTATATTTTTGATTTGAATCGATGGAACAATGTTAATCTTGGCACCGAATCAATTTGAAAGCCAGTCATTTGGTCAATTTCATCCACTTATATAGTGGTAGTCCGCAATTTTACTGGTATATCATGGAATAAATATTGTTACGTAATCCTATCGTGGGTTATAGGATTAAGATTAGATAAAAATAAAATACGCAGAAAAGCAGAAAGTGTATATTCAAAACATAAAAGTTACAATAAATCGATGCGGAACCTCTCGCACAATTTGATCGCACTTGGCTTGTGAACGCACTAATTGAAGAAATAATTCTGACTGCCAGCATAATAGCTCGGATATATGTATCTATCTCGACTAGCCACCTCGAACGTTCTTCAAATGTAAATAAATCAGTATTTAATTCATCTACGATATTATAACTCGACGTATGCATATCGTATACGGCAAAAGCAACGAAAACTTATTGCTCTCTCGAAAGTTCCACTCCAGAAATAAATGCATTTAAATAAACATGTGCAGCAAGTGGTGAAGGACGAATAGGCAGGAGGAGATTATTCAAATTTAGAATAATATTCTCGTATATATTTTTTTATATAAAAAAATTTTTTGTACTTTTAATTTACTTTTAGCTTGCAGTGCATTTCGCAACAGTATATTGTACATATTCAATTTCAGTTTAATTATCGTTCAAACTGTCAGAAATTAAAAAAAAATAGAATGTTGCATAACACGGGGACACTAGTCGCGTCGTGTCGTAGGTATTATCGTTGTATGTTTATTTACAGATATTTCATTTACTCGTATATGTCAACAGAGTAGACAGCGTTTGTCAACAGCGTTTAATTATTCATACTTGTGATGGGTTCTTGGATACCAGAGCGTACGTCCATTTGAAATTCAAAGTGAGGTGTCATACTACGTTTAGGAGGCAGTTTTTATACAAAAGAGGCGCGTCTTGTTTGTCAATGCCTGTAAAGGAACTGAAGTGGGAACGTCAATAAAATAAACACCATATATTTATTATCAATTTATTGGAATACATAATATTGTGTTATGCATTATTCTGATGTCAAGCATCATTGTGATAAACTATTTCCTACAACCTATTCACTACACAGAGATCCCATTTATATAAACATATCTAATACACATGTCTAACATCTACGAAACTAATAAATTGATTTTATAAGTTAGTTGCCAAGGAAAATTATATAGGTTCACCACACTACTCGAATCGTTGCCAACCGTTTATTTTTTAAAGTGAGGCAATAGACACAATTGCAATAATGATTTGATTACACCCCATCGTTAGTTAGGCTTTCATCTTAAACGCTTACAATATTGTCATCGATTCATTTTCGATTCAATTTTGTAATGATTTAATAAAGAATATTTTTGTTACTCGATTCACAGCCACGCCGACCTGCTAATTGGGCAAATATAATATTTTTACAACATAAAACGTTTATAGACACGTAGATATACATATTTTTTTTTTGTAAATAGACTTTGGATACAATCATATATTTCGATATATTTTTTCCACTAATATAATTCAGTTTCCTAATTTACCAATTTAATATATACTTTTATTTTAAAATTCGTTAACATTAGATGTAGATATACGCGTAGATCTACTAAATATTTTTATATTATAGAATTACGTGTTTTCTACAACTAAAAATTACAGCAATAATTTTAATGTTTTTTATTACATTTTTCAATCGATTTTATATTCAAGATTCAATTGTAATAGTACAATTTTGATTTTTTTATTTTATATAAGAGTAAATGTATAGAACCATGTTCAATAATGAATATTTTGAAATTATACATATATTTTAAATTAATTGGTCATCTATCACACAAATTGATACGTTGTCTTTACTAATGCTATAATAATTGTATAACATTATATCATCCATATTATATGCGAAATCATCAGAATACAAACGTTTACAATTTTTTTAATAACGTGACCATGAACGCAGGGGGGTTTCAGCGAGAGAATGACGTAGAATGAAGCTCATTTAAAAGGCTATCACGGTCTTTTCAAGAATTTTCTTTGAAATGGTTCTTGATATGTACCTGTCCTTACTACATTAACATCGTGGCTTCACTTAGGATCAATTTTAGGACCTAACCGTATACAGTTGGCTTTATAAATGAATTTTCGAAAAATTCACAGTATTCTCTGATGTAAAAAATTTGAATAGAAAAGTGCGAAAATGTGAAAAACCTATCAGTCTTTTGATGAACGCAGTGCGGCTAGTCAAACCAGCATAGTCATTTTTTTTAATTGATAGAAAACATTTGCCAAAATTCAATAAGGACGGTCGTAATCCTGAAAGTTTTAAAAAATAGACCGACGTCCGAAACAAACTGATGTTTATGAGCACTGACATCGTTATCAATTTTGCAATTTCTAGACATGATCACGAGTACCACTTTTTAAAAACTATAATAATTGTAGACCGAATCAAATATTACAACTAAATATTTTGCATATATTTTATTTAATATTATATGTAACGATAAGTAAGTCTTAAAACTAAAATGTTAGTTCAAAATGAATAAAGCGAAATTAGTAATGATAGATTTACAAATTAGTCTAATACTATAAAAAAGTTTTTACAAGCATCGAATTACTGTCACAAAAGATTTTTCTGAAAGGGATATATATTTTTTTTATATTTTATATTGTCTTAATTTAATTAAAATAACAGAGAACAATTAAGCAATTTAATTTGTATTATATAACGACCTTTATCGTATAATTATGATATTAAATTTTATGATACACCTACTTGAAAATTATAAACTTGCAAAAATAATTCGATAAGATAAAAAAAATGCACCACTACCATAATAGATCCTGTTCGGGTAAACGAAAACACATTAGTTAAAATAACTTCGTCTCTGCAATCCAAAAAAAAAAATATATAGATAGTCATACGGAAAATAATATACGATGAAAGGGCAGATGTTCGAAGCGCTTCAGTGCACCCGTATGTCGCGCGCGTGCACGGGCGTGGTGTCCTCGGGGCTGGGGCTGTCGTCGAGGTGCGGCCGGATGTGCACCACGGAGCGGCGCTGGTCGTGCGCGTACTCGTCCCGCATCACCAGCCCGCCTATCCCGTATCCCGGCGGCATGACGCCGCTGCCGCTCAGCCTCATCTTCTCCGGATCCTCGCTGCCGTCCAGCTTAATAGAGGAGAATACGCTGCTGAGGTTCAGCTGCGGTATGTCGTAGAACACCGTGAGGGTCAGCATGAGGAAGGTCAGCCCGATCAGAAGGTAGCAAGTGGTGGCCAGTTTGTAGAGCGGCCGGTAGGGCTGGCCCGGCGCGTCCCCGGGGATGTAGTCGCCGAGGCCTATGGTCGTCAGCGAGATGAAGCAGTAGTACAGCGAGTCCAGGAAGTCCCAGCCCGGCTCCAGGTGCGCGAACACGCACGCCGGCACCACCAGGAACACGATTATCAGCGTCAGCACTATAATGAGCAGATGCAGCAGCCGTATGGTGAAGGGCCGGTACAGGTGGCCCAGGGCGGCGTTGAGCGCGCGCAACAGCGCCGTCGCCGGCAGCAGCAAGCGCTCCACCAGCGCCGACAGCAGCACCAGCGTCAGCGGGATGCCCAGCAGCGCGTAGCCCATGCAGAACAGCTTGCCGGGCTTGGACAGCGGAGTGACGTGGCCGTAACCAATGGTAGTGACCACGGTGCTGGAAAAGAAGAGAGACTGTCCGAAGCTCCAGTTGGGGCCGCCAGAAGAATTGGCCGCGGACACGCCCCGGTCGCTGGCGCGCACCACCGCAGCCAACAGACTTTCCAATTCGTCCGCTGTCACATTGGCGTGCTTGTTTAGGAACTCCTGTTTGGCGTTGAGCAGCTCCATCCTGATCGCGTTCTCGACGGGCCCCTCCAACACGGCGAACACCAAGGCGCCAGTCACGAGGTAGATGATGTAAAATACCACGAATCCCAACAACAGATAAGCGCTGCCGGTATTCCCGAAAAATCGCGCCGTCGCGAAAAGCGGCTGAAAAGGTGGATGCTCTTCTTCATACAACACCTCCTGCTCCACCACCATCCTCTTCGGGTACGGGAACAGCTGGCTGTGGACCGTCATGTCGTCCTCGCTTCTAGAGGAGGCTATGCTTCCGTAGGATTTCACGCGGATGTATTTCGGTTGACTCATTTTGAACTATTATTCTTAAGTGGAAGTAAGCTAATACGATCACAGGTCCATAATAATTATAGGGTTGACGCGGTCGGAACGCGACCGTTGCCCGGTTTCGTCGGTTCCAATTCTGGGTCAACTGTACTTAAAAAACCTTCTAGGGTGACCAGTCTCTACGAATAAAGCGTAACACTCCGTCACTTTTGTATCACAACGGCATTTAGCTAAATTAACGATCACCATCTTGATACATTTTAATACGAAACGAAAAATAGACGATAAAAAGACGCTCCGAGGTAGTGCACGTGCGCACGCGACGATTTCACGCAACTGACTAAACGAAAGTTAACGATTGGCCTGTATATATTCATTTCGTTCGTCGATACTGCGAAGAGGAAAAATAACGTAGGAAGTCGTTATTTTGAATCTCATTATCATTAAGTAATAATATTTTTCTGTATTCATTTGAAAATTATGTTATAATTGAGATAAGAATGTGAAGCGAAATAATAAATATATACATATACTGGCTTAAGTGATTTTCCATGACATTAAAATTAATAATTAATAATATCCTTTTTTTACAAATTGTGGGATAGATAATTTAATGTATTGAGTGTCGATTAAAAAATGTGCGAAATTACAGATTTATTTTTATATCTATCTGAGCGGCAACTACTCAGTATCTCTTTGATAAAATCATTATTTGATAAAAGCATTTGATTACGTGTGCTTCAATTTCTTTGAAAAATGCTATATCACAAAATAACTGTGATTTATTTCCTAATTTGTGTATAAATAAATCTTTAACTTCATGTACAGATAATTCGGTTTTAAAAGGTTAGCGTGGTAGTAAGCACTTAAAAGTTATATCACTCGGAAACATTTAATAGTTCTCTAACTACCTACGCTCTGTTAAGTGTCCTTAGAGATACAAGTAAGCTTTTAGAGACACGTGTATTCCCATATTATCAATGCTAATTAATGTATTTAATTTTTAGTGATTTTGTAATGTGAAAAAAATTGAAACTTCATTAATGCTTCAAAATTAGTAAATTAATTTGGTTAATTATTGATAAATTAAGTACGTTCATTAAATATGTTAATATTTTATTGCGTTTTTACTGTATTTTGTATGTAATAAATTCAATAGTCATTTAAGTTATGATAAACACAAACACACATAAACGAGCGATGTACGCCCACACGCACAAACATTAATTTATCTTTTATTTTTTGGTTTCTACTATGCACGAAGAGAGTACCCACCTCGCAGGGTGCCTTGAGGAAGTGAATGATTTCTACTTGTTTTATATGTTCATTGTTATTGAATTGATTAAAAAAAAAAACAAATCAACAAAGCTCGAAGGATATTCATTACAAGTCTATTTACTTACATTTAATAACATTCAAATATATTTTGAGACCGACAGCAACGGCAAGTGTGAATGAAACGAATAAAAGTTTATTTCATAATCTAAGTTCTTATTTACTATTTTATTGATTCGAATAGAGAAAATTTCATATCTAGTTGGTCAACATAGCAACTTAACCTCATATACAAAATAAATATTCATAGATATTGTTGAACCTAATAAACAAAACAAGATTAAAAAGTGATTAAGAAATACTTTGACCGGGTCGAATAACGTTAAATGTAATTATCATAAGTGGGCACTTAATTTATTTGCCGCGAAGGAATTAGACAATAACTTACATTTTTGCGTTTCATAATTATTTCATCTTTAACTTCTTATGGCAAACATAGATTATATTTTCTCGATAGGTATATCATTCAAAAGGACAATATCAAATAACTTTACGAATAACTTTGAATTTATTAAAATTAATTTAATTCTAAGCATGTACAATTTTGAATGAAATAAATATAATTTTGAATTTATTGCATATTAAATAATAATTGTAAATTAGAAAACTTTTGGGAATTTTTTAAAACATCTTAAATCATGTGTTTTCGGATTATGATTACAATTAATGTAAGTCCACGATCCATGGTCCACTTTTACAATTGATTACTGTTAAGCTAATTTTCCGTGAGTAGCTTCATTTTGATGAGACGGCCAACTTTATCTCATACAAAAGTTGTCGATTACGGTAGCTAACAGAGGTATATCGGGGATAAAATGTATCGATTTGACGATTCTCAAAAATTTATGACTAGCTGTAGGTTTTTTTATTAAGTGCACATTATTGGTGTGATGATCCCCAAAGTCCACCTTTACCAATCCAGTTCATGATTGATTATCGAAAATTTATTTAATTTTGTCCTGTTATTACAGACTCAGATATCACGAATGAAAAAATGAAGATAGCATTGATGTCAGTAGAGAAGATTAAGATTTACCAATTGTATCTGACGGAGATTAATATTCTTTTATATGTAAAACCCCATTATTTTTTGTACTCTGTTTATTAGAAAATAAAGTTATTTAAATTTCGAAAAAGATGGTTTCACTTTGTTATGTTAGATATAGAAAAACGAAAATGACAATTTTTGTCGGATTAGTGATACATACCTGTTTTCTTGTAGGATATTGTTTCGTTTTGACAGTGAACACACTAACCTATTATGCAATATTTTTGTCCTACAGTTAGTAATAAGATAAAATGGTCTTGTGGTATTGACCATTTCTGAGCGTAGGACCGGGATAACGTGCGACGCAATTTGTAGGACAATATGGCTGTTGAATTATACAAGTATTAACTAAGCAGCGGTAAAAAATCAGCTGGTCAGTAATCATTTTTGTGGAGGTCTTTATCGACACATGTCGGATGGAGGGGATTCTTACATCAAATCATACATTTTGTAGGAAAAATATTTTTTGAATAATGTTAATAATTATCTTGAGATTTAATAAAAAAAAACCCACAGTTGGTAATACATTTTTGAGAATCGTCAAATCAAAATGTTTTATTCCTGCTGCCTTTGTTAGCTACCGCAATCGAGAATTTTTGTATGGGATAAAGTTGGGCGTCTCATCAAAATGAAGTTACTCATGGAAACTTGATAATAATCAATTGTTAAAATGGACCGTGCATCTTGGACTATGTATTTATACTTCTTATTAATCTATATAATTAAGAGAATAAGAAACTATATGATAATATGGGTTTTATAGTTAAAGTTAATATCATCAGAAAAGTCATGAGCTGTTACACGACTCATAATGTGAAACGTTTAAAAGAATTCGTGTCAGCAACTATTTCCATCGCCGTACTCTCGTTAGTCACAAAAATGAGGAAATTTCCCTACTATTTTACAGGTAATTTAATGAGAATTAAGGTTCCCAGCTTCAAAAAATGATTTAATGTAATAAAAAATGAAAAAAAACGTCAAAACAGTTAAGAAAAAATTTCCGTCAATCAAAATGATATTTCCGTTTGAAATATCATTAGAATACATATCACGTTATGTATGCGTAATACATATATCGTTATATAACCTTTAAAGCCGCGAACCGCATTGCTTTCAGCTCACAAGTGTTTCACATAAACACGGTTATTTTACCTCTGCACGACGACCGGACAAACGCCTCGAGAGGGACCCGCGCATGGTGCATATCACGCATAACGTCGGGCAACACGCCTGTTTGCCACGTGTGGATGGCCACGCCCGTAAGGCATCGCGCCCCGGATTGCGTTGGCGCCCGGACTGCACGTCGCCGCGGCGGCCGGCGGCACTCGTTCGATACCCGACCTCGATAAGCCGCTGGTGTGAAATTAATGTGCTTATCTATTTCAAGAAAATTGATATTGCTCGCTTCGATCTCCTTGACAGTGAACTTTTTCTAAATAACCGATTCAGATATATATACAATGTTCCGGCAGTTTTACCTTTTAAATGTGTTCTAACTTCGTAAATCTCTGTTGAGATGTTTAATGCGAAAAGTTGCTATTATCCAGGCCCTATTACTATACCTGCCTACTCCTTTAATTTATCAATAATATTCAATTACTACGCCGAATTCGGTCGCATGTCACAAATTAGACGCTAAAATTGTCAATTTTTATTTTATTCATGAGATAGAATTTAACGTCATTTCAATGAAAAAAAAACTGTTTTTTTTTGAACTTATATACCATTTCTTACCAAATACATATACGCCAACATTAATAAAATTGTCAAAAATAGGTATATTATGCTCGCCCCTTTACAACCGGGACTATGAATTCTCTAGTTTCAAGATAAAATGCTATGTAAGGGGTAACATTATGTCCATAGTGCTCGAGAAAAGTATAAAAAAAAAATCTAGCTGGAGCTGGTCTCCGACAATCATACCCTCATGGTCGTGAGATTCAGGAATAATTTGTAACTCGCACGATCGTGAGTGTCGTACAGAACATTACGGATTTCGGAATTATTATTTGGTAAAATATTTGAAATGTAAATAAATAAAAAAAACAAGCTTCAAAAATCAATATTTATTAATTTTAATCAGTCTTGAAGTATTTTTTTTTAGAAACTTAACTAAAAACTACTAATTTAGGTACATTCTTTGTACTTTAGGAACCATAAAAATGATACGACACCTTGTGTCTTTAATGTTGAGATCAAAATTAAACAAATAACTAGGAGAATATAAAAAAATATGTAAATAATCCGTAAGTGGATAAAGAAAAATTCAAGCCGAGCCTATATGATAACTTTTAAAACAATCTTTATCGCGAGACAGGCATAAGTACACGTCACATTTCTCACATTTTATTTTTGACCGACTTTCACAGTTTTCCATTCTACAGGTCTGCGGAGCCTTGATGTCATCGCTAATGGGATAGTGCTCATAACCGTCGTATCTCTTCGCTGCCGAGGGTGCATTTGCCGGTCGATATATTTTGTATTCCCGGCGCGGTACGGGCACACTGTCATCATCCCCTTCTACCCTGCGAGGATGATCTGGAGTGCAAAACAATGTATCTGCTATGTCCATACGAAAATCCAAAAGAGGCATCTTTTTATTTCTCGGGAAATCGTTAGCTACGCAGTCGTTGTTGTACGATCGCCAGGAGTTGACTAAGGCCAGATCCAAAAGTGGATTAGAACTTTGAGAGTCCATTTCTTTGTCTTAATGAAAGTTCTATAGTACTCCATCTGTTGGTCGAGGACATCAACACCACCCATAAATTTGTTGTAATTTTGTACAATTTTGGAGCTGAAACATCGATGTAACTTTTACTAGTTTTATCCCATCTTTTCATAGACGTGGTGTGACTAGCCCCGGTACAGTTTGATACAAGAAGTACTGATTTGTTATCTGGAAGGATTTTACTAATACTGTAGGTTCACAAACAAACTGTTGACACTCTCCACGACGCATTGCAGAATCTTTCTTAAATTGGATCGTCGCTCGGTCAGGGATTCTATTCTGCATTATTGTACCTGTGGAGTGCAGATTTAATTTCTCCATTTCTTCAATCAAAGGTACGGTAGTAAAATACCGGTCGTGGTAAACACAACTGCCAGGAGGAATGCTTTTAGCCAAGCTCAGGATAACAGACGGTCCAAGACCCAGATTCGACTCATCAAACATAGTTTTACCACCTTCATAAATAGCGAAGTCGAGCATTAGGCCTTCGCTTGTAGGCATTACAAAGTTTTTCAGCCCAACAGGTCTCGGTTTGTTTTAACCACCTGGCGTAATTTACAGCGACCGGTAAATGGTATCATTTGCTCGTCGATGGAGTAAAATCCCGGCACCCTTCCAGTTTATTACAGGTGTCTTTCACTTTATCAATCATCGGTTGGACCTTCCATAAAACGTTACCCTTTCGCTGTCAGGAGCTGAATCACCTTCTACCACATGGAGTGCATTACGCAGCGTCAAAATCGATCTCTGACATTATGTTGCAGATTAAACCCAACTTCGTACCAGCTCTCAATACATAGGCAACCGGGGTAAGGCACGCAGCCCATGATTATATGTATAGCAAGTAATTTAGTAATTTCGGTGCTTGTACACTTGAGCTCACGGCCAGTAGATCGCAGATAATATAGATTAGTACAATGAGAAATTTTTCTATGAAATCATCATCAAAGTAGTCGCGAAAATAATCAACCGGTCGTCGTACTGGTTTTGTAGGTATAGGCATGTAGTTGTGCGGACCATCTTCGAACGGGACCTGCTTCCATACCCTTCTCCTGGTAGTACTTAAGGTAGACACAGCCCTCCACGAGAACTTCTTCCACAGGTTACTCGGGATCTTTGTGTTGAAGATGAAACAGAAACTGACCTTCCTTGTCTTGAGGTCCTTGTTGTTCGTCCAGAAGGTATTGATGGTGGAATGATAGGCGCCTCCGGGGGCTCCACTACTGACTCAGGGATGGATGATGACTCATCTTCTATTACATCCTGCTTATCATCCTGTTCTTCACTAGAACAGTCTTCCTCAGCAGCTAGTGCGAACAAAATGTTAGGCTCTAAATCGAAGTCGTCCTCGTCAATATCGAAACGTAAGAGGAGCCCCTAAAAATAAAAATAACAACTGTTTTAATCGTGTCTTTAACAGTACAGCAAACAAAAATATTTTAAATCAATATTACGCGGTACAACCTGAGTGCCACGATTGTGCGAGTTAAAATTTACAAGAAGTTTATGTAGAAACTAACATTAGAGTATACATACCAAATAGTCATAATTCTAAAGCATAGTATTATCTATCTGATTACATAATAAATTTTACGAAAACATCTTGTAATTATAAAATCGTAACTACTTACGCGAGCGAGTGGAGGAGCCAAAAACGCCATCCCGTAGGCATATTCTGGGTGACTGACATGTTCAAACATGCGCCCGAGCAACACAAGTATTTTTTATTTCGTTCAGCGATAGTGTCACGATCGATCGACGTCGATTGCGTTCCGAAAATGAGGTTTAAATATTCTGTAGAATTTTTCAAAGTCGAAACTCACTATTATATCAACTCGGTTGGAAAGGGATATTATATATATTATATATTATATATATAAGCCAATAATAAAAGTTATATTCTATAAGATAAATTCACTTATTTCTGGGTGCGTACTCCTTGTTATATGGTATTGTTATTAAAACTGAACAGTTATGTTTTTTGAATGGGATTTCAAGGACAAACGAACATATAAGCCACCACCACGGTAGATGATCACCCCTACCCACGGGCACCTACAAACTCACGAAATCACTATAGTCATTGCCGGATTATTAGAAAAGAAGAGGCTTTTTTTGTAGAGCCTCTTGTCTAATGGTAGATGATTCCAGCCTTTTACCGTGTTAGAAAATTGCACATAAAGCGCATGGTGGTAGAACGTCAGCCGTCGAGAGGGTGTTGATGGTATTTTCTACGAGTGGAACGATGACGGAATTTAGGGGCAATTTGGGTTAAACAATTCTCCATAGCACTTCCAATAATCCCAATAGTGTATACAGAAATGCTACATCTCTTTGCAAAATCAGCGGGTCGAGCTGGCCGCATATTAAAGGATTTCCTAAGACGCTCGACGTCGGGTGCAGTCTAAATGTGGTAGTCGATATTGAGGGGCTCCAGTCCAAGCGTGGGTACCAACAGCATCTTAAGGCGCGAACTCATTTAGCGGTGTATCGTGTAATGTCTCCGGGGTGTTAATCCAATCAGCCATCCGATACAGCTACAAGTGAGTACGCACGCGCGAACTTGTTGCGAGCTATTTACAACAGGATCGCAACGCCTACGCGCTGATCCGCCTGTTGTCCGTTTTTCTACGAATACAAAGGGGATCACTTGCGCTCATATAAGGTCGTATTAATAACGCACACTTAAGTGCGGCACTCCATCTCGAGAGTGGAAAGAGCAAGACAGTTATAGTGCTTCACTATAGAAGATAATGTATTTATGTCTTGCTTCCACGTTACTTCTTGAGATGGCGCATTTATTTGAGTGATATTTATTAATACGACCCACGAACGCGACAACGACATTAATGGACGTAGTTTGTACGTCGCAGCAAAGCCTCGATAGAACACGGCATCTTATTATTTAAGGTCTTTTGATTTTTTAACTGAAATTTTGATGTTTAATTCTTTTTAGAACTGCGAATAAAGATTTGAATCGCGCGCAAGAAAAATGTTTGCGTTTAGTTGAACTTCATCACGCATACGCATTATTATAAACGTCCACTGATAATCTGTGCGGACTTTTGTAATCTTCAATAAGATAGTGTATCAGTAAGAAAGCAGCATTAGCTATCATACAGTCCATGTTACCACCTCGAGCGTTCCATGAACAATGTCGATGCAGCTGCACGCATCTAGATCGCTGTATTATAAGATATCCTCACTTGGAGCTAATACTGTATCGGATACACGATACACCGCTAAGTGGGCACACGCCTTTTGATATGGTCGGATCTGTGCTTTGTAAAGTGAAAGGCGATGGTCTTGATTGTGCTATCGTTAATGAATCGAGAGAACGTGACACGATATTAAACTAAATGTACTGTGGGTGAGGTATGTACCTTTAAACATTGATAGCCACTAGGTAGATCACAAATCATACATTTATGGAGAACAATCTATCATTGAGTATATATCTACGCAGTCACTTGCAGAAAATATTCAACAAAAAACACTTTTAAGTACTCAGGTTCATACCTACTCGTGCTCACAGTCGAGGCGGCCACAAAAGGACAACAGGCGAGTGAGTTAAACCGACGAGCTGTTTTGAAACATTTCAAAATGCGGTGTAATTTGTTGCATCAGTAGCCACGTTACGCGTTACACGCATAAGGACTCCAATTCATAAGTTGGTCACGCACTTTTTGAGAAAAGAGTCTGAGAAGATAACATGCTAGACATTGTCTGCTACGTACAATCACATTTAATTTTACGTACAAGCGGGGCAAGATGTTACTAGTTTTTACATAAAAATTGATACATTTATTATTATTTTCATGTGTTTTAAATTTTACTGCCACCTATCTAGTGTTTAATCAAATTCATATTATCAATATCAATTTTTGTGTTTTCGATACTCTTCATAAAATAGTAAATGAATTATGCTCTGTCTTTTATTTTTTACATAAGTATTTTTAACTAAATTTTCTTGTATTTACATTAAAGTAGTTTATTACTTACAATATGTGCATGTACGTCTTATTCTTAATCTTGCATTTCAGTCAAAGACTTTTTATTTTTCTAATTATAAAACATATTTTTATGTTTTCTAGAGAGTTAATTGTAAATTTACAAATATTGTCTTCATTTATTTTCTTTTACTTCATCCCACCATTTATGTTAATCTTTGTTTACTTTTATGCAATGTAAAGACAAATATAAGTGAATTAAATATAACCCATTTTTAAGCAGTTTCCGATTTTCCCAGCTACATCATTGCTGTGATTTATAACCAACAAACGTCCTGCGCATAATTTCATTACGATTTTGAATTCGATATCCCCGAAAACCGCGCTCCTTAGAACAAAACATCTCTTTATTTGGCCGAAATCGGATTCCCTTAATGAGATTTCGTTATTTTTCGTTTCCTTTTTAATTTCTTTTCAAATGTACTTCACCGCTAAGCAAGTCGTCTCTGCGATGCGGTATCCCATGGGCTCTCTAACATCAAACGCTTTTGCTTAATCGTTAAGGACTTGTTGATAATTTAGATGTATCGCGTGCAATGTCCTACTTCTGCGAATATGACTCTTTTTACGAAACTAAATTCTTTTACGGTCCCCGCGATGCGCCAGAGTCTGACAAAATTGTGTCTGGTGACTTCACGTATTAAAGTTTCTATTGAACTTTCCCCGATATGTACGTTTTAGCCTAATATTTATTTTTACTCGTTAAAGCGAGTAATAATTGACAATTAAATCGGTGCATGCGTCATAAAGAGGTGACAATCCGGAGCGATGATCGCTCTTGAACTGTAGGTATAGACCGTTGCCTACAAATCAGAAGATACCGTGCTTTTCAACCATCGTAACCATCTTAGCCACGGGTGTATTGATCAATGAGTTCTTAATTTAAGTGTAATTAAACCGCTAGATTCGTATTCTGAAAGGAAGCCGAGCTGTCGGTCCCCTCGTTGTCACCACATTGGTGACGACTCTCTTCATCGGCCCCCCGACCCGTACTATACGAGCGAGGAGCCCCAAAGACTTAAAGCCCAAGCTTCTAAATCTGAAATGAAAGATTGTGTAAACGTTGGCTTCATCTAAGGACTGATTAAAGATCCTACATTATAAATCATTATAAAAGAAACACTTATATGTAGCCGTGCGCATACTCATTAACACGAACTCGTATTTGCTGTCTCGCAGACGAGGTATTAATTGTAATTGCTACCACTCGGTATAGAAGTTCCGAATGTAGTCAAATGTCATAAAACCGTTCTTGCAAAGTAATCACTGGAAACCAAGGAGAGAAATCTATAAGCTTTTCGTTAAGAAGTGTCCATTGTATTCTCTGTTTAACACTAATAAAGATATTAATTTTTTCATCTTTAGCAAAATCCCTATATCTAATACCCTTAAACAAGCAATTCTTGTCTATATATACAATCAGAATCTCGGAAACGGCTAGAACGATTTCCGCGAAATTTAGTATGCAAAGGGTTTTATGGCCGATAAATCGATCAAGCCAGGTTCTATTTTTAGAAAACCTCGTTTTATTTGTGTTTTCAGGCAATTAATTAAAATTAGAAAGGGAACGAAAATTTAGCCACTATCGACAGCATTACAATAGCACAGTTGGGAAATCGGGGAGTCCCGAATCCAAGAAGACGCCGGTTCGATTCCACATGATTAATTTTTTCAAGTTACATCTTTTGTGAGAAAATGTCAAGTTTCTTCTTTTATGACACAACGTTTCTTTTTTGTAAGAAAAACTATTATTGGGAGCAACTAACTGCTTTACCGACACAGCAACACTAAAACTACTTGACAATAGATAGCCTTGTTAAGCAATACTAAACCAATGGTTTGAGGTTGGACCAAGAAAATCAATTGTTTACTTATGTAATTGATAAAATATGCACCTTTAAAACTAACGTGTTACCTAAAAATGCCTAAAAGATATTTGGAATAAAACACGTTAAGGTCGAAAAATATTATACATATTTCATCAGTACGTAATTCGTTTGTAAATATATTTTCCAAAAATCATGATTTACCAATAAAAATACCGAGTAAAGCTCGGTCAACCAGGTACTCGATGATTAACACGCATGAGGTTTTTCAGGAACTGTCTGTAAATTTATATCTTCAGTCAAACGAGAGCTTCACGCAATTAATATTGACGTATATTCACTGAAAATAGAGAAATTAGAACTATACAAAACTGCAGCAATGGCGCATTTTAAATAACTTTAAAGGATCTGATGCTTTTTTGCAATCCAACGTGTAATATTTTAATTTCAAATGAGACCAATGATGCAAACGTAGCTTGACTTTCAAGCTCATGTTTACTCCAATAAATTAATTGTCCACCGATCACTATCATCGAATCTGTTCAACGATTTAATGAAGTTCCCGAATGGCTTGTCTGGATTTTTATAATTTGAAATAGTTCACGTTTTTAAGCTTTTGCCATAATAAACGAAAAACAAAATTATTATTAAAATCAAAATTGAAATCTTACAGGTTATTATCTCGTATCTTTAAGACCGTTCGAAATCTTTTGTATTTATTACAGTTGAACCTCGATAACTCAAACCTCGGTAACTTAAAAACCTCTATAACTTCAAAAAATAATATGTTCCCTTCCCATCAGAGCCCAAAACCTCTATAACTTAAATAAGTAATCTCTGTATTGGCCCTCAGTAACTTAAAGAAATGTTTCCACAACCTCTATAACATAAAATTGTTTGTCAATGAGTCATTTTGAAAGAGTGTGCAAAACAAATGGTTTCGGTATTTATTGCTTGCACGTGTTCACTAGTTAAATTGTTAACGTAAACAATACATATGTCACCTATTGTTTGCTTCTTCGAAATTCTTTAAAGCTTTGCGGCGGTTAGCCTTAAGACATAAGTAAGCCTTGGATCATAAGTTTTTGATCATTGTCCTATAAACATCGCTTTACTTACTGTGTGATAAAACTGGCTTAAAATGAGTTTAAAAGAAAACTAACAACACTCGCATACGCTAATAAAGGGTAGAACAAGGGTACATACATATGTACATACCTACCTCTACATGAACCTATCCCTAACATAGACCCTTGATAACTTAAAACCTCTATAACTTAAAATATAAAAAGTCCAAGTCGAACCTCGATAAGTTAAAGAACTTATCGAGGTTCAACTGTATAAGCAAGCTCGTAACTGTATGTACGGTTTTTTCAAATGGGACTTCTCACAATTATAGCCTTTATTAATATTTGTCTGTACTCATTTCTACCTATACCTATTTGGTACATTTATAGAAATTACTACCACATATTTAAATACCTGAAACACATTCGTGCTCAGCGAGGAAGTTCCTCTTCATCTCCTTCATCTCGTGGACCAGAGCCGATTCGAAGGGGCCCTCGATCGCGGAGAACACGGATGCACCTGTATATTAGTATTTCTTTTACAATACAGAATTTGATTTTAATTTTATATTCACCAATGCGATCTATACATATAGTAGAGCTATTGACGTGTAGTCTGTACATTGAAAACACTCGTAAAAACTGATCGCGACTGATGTAGGAAGCGTAATAAAATACTTATTAAAAGAAAAACTTTATCTGTCTGTTTGCTTGAACACGCTAACCTCAAAAAATACTAGACGAGTTTTCATGGAATTTGCACCGGTAAATTGAGCGTAGCTTGTAACATAAAAGCTTTATTTGATCAAAATTACCTCATAAGAAATTTAACTCATTTTCCAATAAAATTCCAATAAAAATAGTTATCTATAAATTATAAATTTAGAACAGCAAAAAAATATACTTAAAAAAAACTTTATTTTTTTTAGTACCTCGACCCTGTGCATTAACAAGTATATCTGCTAATTTATAAAAGCTAGTGAATTATTTGGTTCGTTGGTTCGTTTTTCTCTCAATCGCCTCAATGGAAATAAAGTAGTGTTTCTACATGATTTTATAGAACAGAAATAGTTTATGAGCCACAGACAGGTTACATTTTATCCCGAAAAATGTTCAGTTTCTGAGATGGTAATTATAGCTAACTCTTAATTAGCAAATCTGCTTAGATGGAGTTTGATTTCTTGATTAAATGAAGGTTGAAATAAAAAAAAAGCACAGATTTAAATTTAGCCCAAATTTGTTACGCCTGAACTAATTTTAATCTAATTCCGTATTGGGTGTGCGTGTGCGTGCGTTCGTGCGGGTGTGTGTGTACTTTCTGTTTTATGTATTGCTTCTATGTATATATTCATTTATATAATATTTCTATGTATGGGTTATAATGTAAACCGAACCACATCGTGTGATATGCCTATCAAAGAAGATTTTTTTTTGTTATATACGAGTTTCTTATAGAAAAATTATGTTGTTTTGAATCAAAATATTTAAAATTTGAAATTGAGAATTAATGGGTTAGAATTTGGTTTAGTAATCATCTATTGTAACAGAAGATACATTCGATATTACGTGTTTAATACTACTTTGAACCAGATTAAAATCACAAGCAGGACCCGAATCGGAAAAGATAGCTGCATCACTATAGAAATCGAGAACGATAGCGACATCGACATCGACAGAGAAACTGAGATCTAAATAGAAAGCGGGACATCTACAAAGGAATCTGGACAGAGGAACCTAAAGCAGGACTTGAATCACGATAGAATTTAAGAGCGGTAACGGGATTCGAGTCAGAATTGCAAATGGCAAGTTTCACCATTTCAAAAGCTTAAAATTACTTTAATTTATTCTCGGTGTGCGGAGAAACGCTGTCATGTTGTTAGAGAACGGGATTCTCGGATACTTTCCGGAAATTTTCCAAAGCACTGGGCAAACGGTTGACAGTGTATACACATACACAACTCGGCCACAAAAACCGATATAACGAGATATAAATGAAAAACAAGAAAGAAATATTAGAACAGGGAAATAATCGTGAAATATGAATACATATACGATATGAATATCAATGAAAGAGAACAAAATATAAATTAAGAAATGTCTTTATTTTATAGGTTACACATTACATACCACTGAGAAATAACACTTTTGGTGCTCAAAAAGAGGCATTAAGACGTTTCCCATTTTTCTAAATTTATAAAATGATTCTTATTTCGTCAGCAAACCGATAAGTAATTTATAATGAACTTACTGCAACTAATTTCTCGCAGTTTTATCATTAGTTTTTTTTATTACAGTTTATTCAATATTGTAATGATCAATGATAAAAAAATTGTTTTTCAAATAAAGGATAAATATTTAAAACGTCATAGATGCCCCAATTATGCACACGGATGATGTATTTGATAGGCTTTATTTTTAACGGATCACCGTTTTTCTCTTAAAATGCGGATATTCATGAAAAATTTTAGACAAGTTTTTTTGGGGATAACCCCAAGAATGGAAAGACCGGGCCTTGCTAATCTTAATAAAATTTTGACTAACGATTCTGAACCCGCGTAGATACAACTGAGTACTAACTAGATAAGTTAAATACTTAGAGTCAAATTATCTACGTCATTAAGCAGCATTTCGAGAGAACTAAAAAGCGATCTTGTAATTTGATTACGTACATGAAAACTGAGAGCGCGTCGGCATTAAAGGTGAATTTTGTGACGCGTCCCAAGCTGCGATGTAAATGTAATATTTTTGTTGTTGTTTTTTAATAATTGAGCTTGCAATAGTGAAAGTTGGACGTAATTAATAATAATTACTATTTAGCAATAATATAAATTATTGGTGACATTTTATGAGTCTTTTATTACGATGTATCGGGATCATTAAGAACTGTTCATCTCTTATATTCATTTAAGAATGCGCACGCGGTAACTATAATGTATATTTACATCCGGAAGGTAAATATGCCAAGACATTTTTCATAATGATATATCGCTCCTTATAATCAATGTTCGGTACGTCGCACAGGAGAACTCTATATCGAGATGGCAGGGTTGAGATATGCGAGCCGAGCGATGTTTCATCAATATAATTTACTCCCACCATCGCGCATTCCCCATGCACGTGTCAGACGCTTGTTTCCAGCCCGTGTGTGCTTGCTTTTGTTACGAACGCAGTCACGCACCTCGGCTGCTACTGAGGAGCATTTAATTGAAATGTTTACGACGAACCGAGTCGGAGAATTAAAAAAATCGAATTTAATTCATATTTCGAAATCACAAAAAAAAAAATTGAACTCTACGATAGTGAATTCGATACTTTTTTGACGTGTTGCCATTATTGGACGATTCATCAATGTTGTCCGGTAATGACCACAGACAATACAGTAGAAACTCGATTAACCGGACTAATTGTTATCGTTAGACATTCGGATACTCGAAAATCCGGATAATCGAATGTATGAAGAAAAGCGGGTTTTATGTGTGTGTAGTACATAATGTTAAGTGTTCATTAAAATCATATCTAAAAGAGTTTGCTGCATCTACATTAGCTGACATTTTTTGACCTTGTATTGCCAATTTACGAAATCCAAGACGAGATTTAAATCTGCCACAAACGACTCATTGCCACCTATTTTTTTATTTGACTGTAATGCCTTTTCACAGAGTAAAGGACCAGATATCGGCTGCCCAGTTGATCGTTTTCGTAAAAACCAACAATATAAAGCGTCTTCTAAAAGTTCATTTTTGGGTTTCTTCATCATTTTCCGATGTTTACTCCCGTCTTCGTTATCTAATTTGCAGGTGTACAATAAAATTTAATCGGTATTCTTCTTAATATCACTTATCGTGGATGTACCTACACCATACTTATCAGCTAACTAATGATCGGTTTCTCCTTTTTGAAGTTATACTTCTTTAGGCGCGTTATGAAAAAATGATGGGAGTGAAATTTTAAGATGCGCGCGCATCGGGGTAGCACACAATTAACAGTGAAACACAAAATTAAAAAGTTGAAGCTGCCCGCTTCAAATTCGAATTTCAAAAATGAAAGAATTTATATTACATTTAATGTAATAAAATAAATATTTATTTATTTTATTTTTAAAGTTTAAAATGTACTTCATTGACTGTGTTGACTGTCCTTTTCCAGTCCTTTTATTATTTTATTGTAATTAATTATTTGTATACAATTAAAACTACTTTTTAATGATGCTAAAGAAGTATAACTTCTAACGCGCGTACATAATACACGCACAATTTTTTTTTTATGAATCAATTATATTTATTTTGTCTTTAAGCGATAACACCACTTTCTTACGCTTTGACATTTTTAAATATGCAGACGCGACACGCGCGTCAGAGCGGAGTAACAATTGCTAACTAAAACAATAACGAAACGCGTGGGCTGCGATCCCGCGGGCCGCGGACGGGGGTAGTGCCAGTTCTGACACGTTCACGCTTGCATAAATTCGACTTGTAGGTATTTGATACATTGGTCGCGGTTGGTAGTCCGGATAATCACGAATCCGTATAACTGAGGGCCGGATAATCGAGTTTCAACTATAGGTACATAGAATGCATAGTTCAGACAGCAGCGAAACGAACAGTATCGGCCAAACAGCTGCGCGGCTTACATAAAGATCTTTGAAAAGGTTGAATGAAAGTAGACTGATAAAACAAATCTCTAGAGCGAATGTTCATGATGGAAATGTTGGCAAGGGCCGCCCTAGAAGATCCTACGCAGACCAAATTAGCGATATATCAAATAACGATTAAATTTTAAGCACACGAAACCGAAGAGCTTGTTGGAAAAGAGTGATGAATCTCAGCAGGTAGGCAAGAGAGATATTCAAAGATCGTACCGTGTAGAAATCTGTAGTCACTGCCTACGCTTCTGAGAAATAGGCGTGAGTTTATAATAATAATTTGTGCACATCCCGCATATAAATATGTGTTATACAGCTGCGTGTGCGTTTCGCTTTTATGTTTTCTTTGAAACCATCACTGATTGCAATTTTGGATTTTTTTGGAATTAGTAATGTAATATACATAACTCAACCGAGATAAAATTGTAGGAAGTGTCATTTAGATCCATCAAAAGCTGCGTTCTCCAGGGACAAGATATTTAGAAATATCTTTATAGAAGTAAGCGTTTATGCAAATAAATTAATAAATATACACATGTGTGTATATAATTCAGGGATTGTTAGCAATCACTGAACATACTACGGTCCTCAATTTTTTTAGTAATAATAATATAGCTTTATTTATTCCATATTTTAGGTCGTATAACATTTGTAGTTTACGATTCATTTCATTGTATTTTATTAAAATTATATTATTTATGTACTTTACATTATAATTTTATTACTTATGCTTATTTAAAAATTCAGAGCCAACGCATTAGATGATTTTTTTTTTCCAAAATCACCTATAAATTAAGAATATCTTGACACAACCTGACTATAAAATGTATCGAGTTGGGAGTTATTATTTCAATAGTGAAAAATTCTATAGCAAGTGATAAAGGCTTCTTCAAAGAACGCCGATGGGCCTGCCGAACGTAGTCATAAGAGCAACTCTTAAGAGAGATCTATATCCATATAGCTTGTCAAAGCCAACAAAAAATATTGATGTTTGACTATCTGAAAGTCATTATTCTATGACAAGCCTTGAACAGATTGCGCGAAGCCAATTAGCGTTACGTTTTATTACCCGTAAAACGCTAACAGCTATACAGATTTTTATATACCTATAAATTTATAATATTTAGTATATTTAATATACCCATAAATGTATAATATCACGCAGTTAAACTAATACATAGTTTTTGGTAAAGGCTCGGTTATCAATTCTAGAAATTCAGCAGGAGACGCCCAAAAAAACTTTGTTATTAGCGAAGTGCCTAAAAACATCTCAATATCTTTTGTGAGGCTGATTGAATGGAACAAATCGTAGTTATAAATTAATTTCATTCACTCCCTACTATTTCCAAAAACCTCCAATCCAATTGCACATCTATGTTTTGACCGTTTCTGATGAAAACATTCACAAACAGACATACATACACCAAACAGTCTCAAATGAGTATAACATTTTCTCAACTTCAGAATGAAACTCAAAACGAAAAGAATCGTTTCCGAACAGAAGTCTACGGTCTTAGCTGGTTTTGAACTTCATTATGATCGAAACCGGTCGTGTCTTCTGGCGCTCCGTGAAAGTGATAGGTCGCGGTGGTCCGACGTCACGCATAGTCGTACACCGCGCTTACATTTCATCATGTACTAATATTTATACAATCGGTGCCGTAGTAAAGCTGAAACCAATCCCTGCCGGTGAGTCAGTAGCGTCATAAAACAGCAGTTCCGGCCGCTCGTAAAATCTCTGCGACGTCCCTCGGAGCTTTCAGCGTTTACTATCGTATTAAGGCGCCATCCGGCGGCGCGGGAACTCAATTTATTGACGCGCCGAGATCGAGTCTGGCCGCCCGGATCGAGAGACGATCCGGATCCTGGGCAGACACGCGCCGGTTCGTTTGGACCGGCGGAACGTATGTCAAGAGCGAGGCGAATTATTTTCTTGGCGGTGTCGTGCTAAACCTTTACAAGACCGGTGATGACCGAACGATCGGCGGGTTGCTGTATTTCAGATCGGAAAGCGACTGGTTCGATCGTTCGATCTTCGAGCGCGTTTGAATGGAACAATGAGCTTTTTGCTGTAAGTCCAATTACACTCCGCCTCGCCGCTCCGATGGCACGCTCGGCTGTCAGCCCCTAACCTTGTTACCGCATCGGAAACAATTTTCGTAACCAGACCTCAACCCAAACGAGGTCGGTGTTGAGATTTAAATTAATCTTGTATGAGGTTACGTATCTGTAGTGAGGCGGTAAAAACATGACTTAATAAAGCAAGCCTTTTAAAAAAATACAAAGTGTTCAATCATATGTCAATCGAACTGGAACTGTTCAGTTTGATTGATGCGTTTTTGTAGTGCAATTGCAATGTAAACTATTACATTGGACGACTTTAACGATTTTTAGGGTTTCGTATAAAATTGAACTCTTATAGAATGCCTTTCGCTTCTGTCTCCCCGTCCCTATGTGCGTGACATACGGACGGGTTCATTTTTTTCGAATCAACTAGAACTAAAATATTGCGATTTGATACATATACAGAAATAGACGACTAAATTACTAACATACGAAGTAAATAAAAAATTAATTAGAAAAGGAGAAGTTTCAAAACCGGCCTGCGCTTTGAATAATTTCTAAATAATTGAAAAAACAAAGAAATAACAGTAAAAACATTAAAATCGTTTCTTTTGTGCTATATTTGTTTTTTTTTGTGTACGACGCAATAAGAAAAACGAGTAGCTACAAATTCGTGTCAAAACGTAATACGAAATAATAGGTAAAGAACTGCCAATCGTAAATGAAATATTGATTGGGATGGTCAGCAGGAAAGGTTCAATGATAATATGCCACTAACGGCATCTTTATGGATAAATTACTTTTATAGAGAAATAGATTGTCTGTACTATATATATTTAATCCTTTTGCACAAAAAAAGAAAACTAAACTAAAATCATAGTCAAAACTCTGTGGTTCAATAGGGTTGAAGCGTCTTCATTAAAAAAAAATTAGAAAACGTGATCAAGCGAATTATGTGACCTTGAATCAAGGGCATTGTTATGAGAAATATAATCATATTATCTTAGGATAATCTTAAAATTTTTGAAGAAATATCGAATATGGGGCCTTATTTTTAGTTCACGTGGAAATCTAAGAAAACGCTTTAAATTTGCCTACCTTAAAATTCTTACAGGAAAAGCAAAGTAGGCGTAAAAAGAGCACTTGTATAAAATGTGTTTGCTTAATGTCATCGAGCATTAATACGCCGATTTGAAGTACGAAACTCGCGTTTGACCGGTTTTAATTTTTAAGTTTGACCATAACCAAAGGAGTTGACACTAAAGACAGTGGAGAGCAGCTTATAAATCAATAATAAATATATTTTGGATATTTATAAAGTATAGACGGGAATTTATTAATGAATAATAAATTGTTTTTGAAACAAATTGGCGTGGGATTTCTTTATAAAATTCGCTTTTTCATCAAATTGCTTTTCGATATTATTTAATCGTTCCTATTACATCATAAATACTTCATATCTAAACAAGTTTTATTGAAACTATTACTAAATTCAATTTCCAGCAAAGTTAGCGGTGCTTACGCAAGTTATAAGAGCTCTCAACTGCTTATGCGCACATTGTACTAGTTTGATATTTATTCAATTTTGTAATAAATATCTCTTGTTTAGTATTCTATCATAAAACGGAGTGACCAAATATGCATTTCACAGAAATATTTACTGATTTTCATCACACAAAAGTTTGTTCATTTTGCTCACAGAAACACTTATTCATTTTGTGACACAAAAGGTAGCTAATTTGTATCATAAAAACACTTGTTAATTTATTCATTCCAGACAATGAGACATTTTTGTTGCCGACTTTTCAATGAATCTTTTTTGTACGTAGACGTAATCTCGATTTGAGGGTTTGCTAGAGAGAATACAGCAAATTTAAATTCAGTTAGAATTCGTAATATTGTTTGTGTTTAGTCCTGCTTAGTTACTGACACGTAGTACTACTGATTAAATAAATTAATACAATTCAGTAATGTATAAAAACTTAGAAGGAATATGTTCAAATTTGTAATTTCATACATAAAAGATGTAGTAAGTACATATATCATCACTAAACCAAAAAAAAAAACATAAACTGAATAAATTCTCGCTCAATTATCACGTGGCGGGATCCAATCTCGTGGTTTTAGTTCAAAGTGTACACCCTCGATTTCTCGGCCACCACTCCTCAATTACTTATTATAACACAGATTTGCTAGGCAAACGATTAAATACTAAAATATTCACCCATAGCCAAATAAAGCGCCATGGCTGCCACCAGGAACACGGCGCGTAGGCCTCGGCCCGGCGTGCCGCACCGGTCTAGCGCCAGACGCATGTTGCTGTGGACAAAAACATATTTAAGATATCTAGAACCCGTTAAAAAAAGCTTTTTAAAATCTAAAATAAAAAGAGAATTTGAATAAACAATACAATATTATAAACAGTCTTCCCATTTCACGCTAAAGTCGAGAATGAGCGGTCATAATTCAAGTGAAGTCTCGCTTTGCCGTGGAGGGAAAAATGATATACGTACAGTAATCATGGATAGTTTGATCTTTGTAGGCGAAGTTTGTTTCTCTCAAATTTTTGCCCTAATTTAATGTAGATTAGAGTAAAATATTCTATCTCCATCCCGTAATAAATTTCAAGTCTGTTGCCGCTCTCAGTTAGGAAGCTGGTCCACTTTAAGTTCTTCCGACCCTCAAGTGCAATCATACAACTTATCTTATCTATTCAAGAAATTAGGAATGTAATCATACATAAAAAAAGAAGGAATACATTGTATTTGAACGCGAGCGAAGCGTCGGGCGAGAGCTGGGTTTGTATGTAAGCGCGTTCAGTTACATTCCAAAATATCAATACGATGACGCAAATAGCGTACTGTAAGGGTTGTCGGGCAACAAATATAATGGAATTTCCATCCAAAGACGATCCATTGAACGGCGAAGGACGTGGAATTAATATCGCCTAAACGAGAATAAAAATCCGAAGCGAACTTCCGCGCCATCTATCATACTTTTGTGTTTACGTCGCGGACGTGATGAAAAGTAGGTTACGAGGAAAACGGACTCCGGTGCGGTGGTGAGGGAGGAGGGGGGAATTGCCGGGTGCTTTTGGAATGAAATACCAAAAGAAAAACGGGAAGAAAACAAGTCTTGTTCACCTTCGAAGGCTTCGCGTCCTCGGCGAAGAGATGTGTAAATGCTTTTCTTTGCCTTGCAAAAGTATAGCTTATTTAGCTCTAATTTGTTGTTTATGGATAGGGACCTTGTCTTTGAACTCGAAGGGATTGCATTTGAACCCTGATCACGTACTTATTATCCAAAGATATTTTAGCTGAAGTCAAACTGGACCGCAAGCCCTGTGCCTCGGATAGTACATTAAGCCTTGCGTCGGTTACGATTACATTACGTGATTATTATTATCTGATTGGTGACAAAGGTTGTTAACCGCTAAACCAGTGTGGAAGGCTTAAGGTCCATGCCTTTTTACCTGGGATTTTAAAAATGAGAGAGTATGACTCAGCATTAGGATGGTATTTACTTAACACATTTATATATTTATTATAATGAAATACATGATTATAATTAAAACGAGATACATTAACATTTCAGGAAAATAATTGTACTACGTTATATACTGTCATTTTGTTTGAGATATTACAGTTGCAATCTTGTCCATGTATATAAAATAAAAATAATTATCCTTTGTCCTGTTATCAATTAATAATTACTGAACATACCGATGTGGAATTTTGACCATTCGACGCGGAATCGTTTTAAGATGCTTTGAGGTTATTGTATTTTTGAATTTCATATACCATTCACCACTTTTTTTCTTTATTTTCATAACCTATTACCCCTTGCGAAGCGGGCAGGTGACCATTACAGTTATTTACAGGTTACAGTTACTTTATAAACGAAAAAAAGTAAATAGGGTTGCCCACCGGAGATTCAGTACAGTAGAAGATTTAAAAATGAACCATGTCTGGTCGTTACTATTATTTTAGAAAAAACTGTTTGTTTGTAAAGTCAGTTTACGGACGATAATTTTACGTGATAATGTCATAAGAAGACATTGATAAAAAATTGCATTTTTTTTATGAGTTGAATTGAATTATTATTACTGAATTATCATTATTTTGTATAATACAAAGGAGTTAATTGAAAATGGCAATGTTTTCAATAAATTAACATTTATTTGCACTCGTTAATTCAAATATTTTCTACTTAAATTATACAGTAAAGAGATAGATGCGTCACAAGCTGAACGCTTAGACCGATTGTGCCCCTCTATCGATTTTTCCGCGCTCTCGCTCGCACGCTCGACTCAGGCGGAACGCGACAATGAGTCATGCTTTTTCATGTGTGCAGTCGGCGTTCATCGATTTATGAGACGTTATCACGTCAAAAGAAGAATTAGAGAAGAGTGTAAAATTAACTTTGGTAAAAGGGATAACATTTTTCCAAAATTTCGAGGAATGATTTAAAAACTATAATGTAACTAAAAGTTAATAAAAAGTATATTATAAATCTTTATAGCAAATTTCTCAAAAGGTACGCTAAAATATTGAGTTTTATAATGTTCCATATCTATATATTGTTATAAATAAAGGTGGGTAAAAATATTCAATTGAGTAGAACCAAATTATTACAGCAAATAGGTTAAGTTTCAAGTTGATAGCAACATAGAAAAATAAAATTGTAATTTAAAACTACATTAAAAATTCGATTGATATAATGCGCAGGTATTATGCTCCCCGCCCTGATCCTTTCTTCTCCGCCGCGTTCCTATTTTACGCCATTGTGACGCTTTCGTGACGAACTTCACAGCGGCAAAGTTTTGTGCATTGTACTGTAACAGTGATGCGTTAGATCAAATGAAAAGGTTACTTAGACATAAATAATACAAACTTATATTCGTTGCCATACGTAAAGTATTCTAAAGTCAAGGCTCTTATTATAAACAAGTATTTATAACCATAGTATTTATAACCAAGAGCCTTGATTTTAGAATATCTTACGTGCGGTAATATATTTAAGTTTCAAGTTTATTTAGATATCACTCATATCTAAATAAACTTTCCATTTGATCTAACGTATCACGATTACAGTACAACGTACGAAATTTTGCCGCTGTGAAGTTCGTCAATAAATAAACGTCGAAAAAGTCAGGGCGAGAATATTATCTGCAATATATAATATTTTTATGTAATTTCCAAAATTCGATTCTTTTCAAAATTATTAGTCTTTTCTTTTTCATTATTTTTCCAAAATTGTGAAATATATGTAATGTATCAAGTAACTAATTTTCTTTTCAAATTTTCAATTACTAATTTTATAAAATTTCAGAAATCAAATTTTTAAAATTTTATTTTTCATAATTTGAAATTATTGTACTGCCATCGAACTTCGTTAAATCTAAAAAGTTTAAATGAAATCTGACCGTTCAAAGTAAATCAAAATCGAATCCAAAAGAGTCTGTTACAAATAAACATACATACATACAGGTGAAATTAATAAAAGCGTGTTAAATACGGATAGACACACACCGATGTTCGACTGAGTCATCGCCCGATCTCCCTTTCGGTCGATCATACTCTAGCACTAAGTGTGTAGCGAAGTCCTGTGTCGTTATTAAAGTGTGTTCTCGTGTGTGCAAGTGCTGCTGCGACGTGCCACATAGTGCTGTGTAGTGCTTCGAACCACGTCGCAATCTAGCCGGGGTAACCTTACGACGCCAACAACCGGCTCGTTTTCGTTTATTCACGTGGCGCCACGATCTCCTCTGGGATCGTGCCGAGCGTTGCATTACGATCGCGTTCGCGCCTGGCGCTCTCGTTGCGGTTCTGCCGCGTCACGCTCGCGTCCTCCGTATCGCTCCTCGTTTTAGTTTCATCCGATTTCTATATTGCCCGATCCGCCTTCCGCATGGTCGTCGCGTCGCTGCATTGTACGCGGCGCGCGGCGGGAGCACTTAGTCAACCGGGCGGGCACTTTTGTTGCCATCGCCATGGACGAAGAAATAAGATTTAAAGCATTTTTGACCGATCACGGTCATTTCGAACCACTTGAGGATTTCGAAGTCTACTGCGCCTCTCCGGCCTCGCCGATGAAGCGGCCAAACCTTTTGATCCAGAAATGGAAGTCGAAACTAGCTCTCACAGAGAATCCGTTAAACGGCCGTTGGCGTATCGCCGATCTCGAGTGAAACGACGCCTCCGACCAATATTGGGCCTTCATACAGCTGTCCCATATCTCGCTCAGACGATCGGTGGGTTTATCCAAACCACGCCCACTTCCTCAGCTTCCCAGTCGAAATCTGAGAATAAGCCCAATAAAGCGGCTGCGACCGCTAAAAATGGAAACAATAGTGATGAGGCAGTCATCATCACCCCTTCTACCTCCTCTAAGTCGTGTTACTCAAGGCCGCCGCCTAAATTCCTTTAGAGCAAGTAACAATGGCCTGAGTTGCGCAAATCATGCTTAGATTATGATGTCAAAGTGACCCATGCTCGTGATTTCGTAAAGGGATTAAAAGAACAAAAGGCCACAATTGCAGATACTAAACAATTATAAAATCTGGTGGTTAAAGAGAAGTTCGCTTTCTACATGTACTCTTTAAAAGACGAACGCGAAGTCCGGATTGCCTCAGAGGCATCTTCAAGGAATTTCCGGTCGAAGAAGTCAAAGAAAATCTCTTAGCCCAAAACTCGCCATTTTAATTCATCCGTCCGATTCTGAACCGCAATCGCGAGCTTCTAGATCTAGTCCTTGTCATGGCCACTACAGTGGCCAACCTGTACAAACTAAAAAGGTCAACCTCCTTTAGCTATTAATGGTATGTTCCTTTTGAGGGATTAAAATGGATCTGCCTCACAAACGTGCCATTCCCGGACATTGCCATGATTGTCAGTTATTTGAGTCTGTGTTAGTTATTATAGTGAAAATTGTTTCAATCAAGCGCGCTACGTCATTTGACACAGCGCAGCCACGGCGCAGTGCACTGCACCAGAAACGAGGACACAAACGGACCTCCCGATTGTGTACTATGTAAAGGTTGACATATGGCTAACTACATAAGATTCCCGCGCACTACTAAGCGAACTTCACCCCCAAAAAACCGCCCGTAAAAATCACAATGAATAAAATCATGTTGTAAGCCATCAATAGACATCGCAATACGAGGGTTGCTATTTATGTATCCAGAACTGGCCATATTTAATATTTAAAAAGTAATTAAAAATGAAAGAATGGAACTCTTTGGCTGTAGAATAAAGTTTTTACATGTAACTGTCGTTTGTTTTATCTTTGCGGCGTCATTTTGAAAATTACGTGTTTTTATCACGATGGATTCAACTCGTAAAACTTTTCGTGCGATGAATTATTATGATTTTTGGCGTGGGTTAACTCAAAAACATTACGTCGATCAATTCACTTCGACTTTTAGTGATGAAGCACCATCGAAAACCAAAGTGTATCACTGATTTAACAAGTTTAATCGTGGGTGGTCTATGCTCACGGACAAATTTAAATAAGGTCGCCCTAAATCTGTTGTACCACAAAATATTGATGCTGTGCGGGAACTAATAATGCGAGATCGTCATGTTACATATCGCGAGATAAAGGCATCCCTGGGCATATGTATGACGAGCATACATAAGATATTACTCGACAATTTGGCTGTAAAAATATATGTACGCGTCAGTTCCGCACAACTTGAGCATTGATCAAAAACAGGCTCTTATCGATTGGTGCAAAGAAATGATAAAAAAAATTGGGTGCGTGTACATAAGTACGCGCTTGAGAAGATATACTTCTTTGGCATCATTAAAACGAGCCCAAACTCGATGGGGTTGCGTCGTTTAATTACGGAGTTCCTATGGCCACCTTCCAGCTCCATCATCAGACGCTGATTACCATATAGTATCAAAGTACTCGTCAAGACGAATCAAACGAGCCCAAACTCGATGGGGTTGCGTCGTTTAATTACGGAGTTCCTATGGCCACCTTCTAGCTCCATCATCAGACGCTGATTACCATATAGTATCAAAGTACTCGTCAAGAGGAATCAAACGAGCCCAAACTCGATGGGGTTGCGTCGTTTAATTACGGAGTTCCTATGGCCACCTTCCAGCTCCATCATCAGACCCTGGTTACCATATGGTATCAAAGTACTCGTCAAGACGAATCAAACGAGCCCAAACTCGATGGGGTTGCGTCGTTTAATTACGGAGTTCCTATGGCCACCTTCCAGCTCCATCATCAGACCTTGGTTACCATATAGTATCAAAGTACTCGTCAAGACGAATCAAACGAGCCCAAACTCGATGGGGTTGCGTCGTTTAATTACGGAGTTCCTATGGCCACCTTCTAGCTCCATCATCAGACGCTGATTACCATATAGTATCAAAGTACTCGTCAAGACGAATCAAACGAGCCCAAACTCGATGGGTTGCGTCGTTTAATTACGGAGTTCCTATGGCCACCTTCTAGCTCCATCATCAGACGCTGATTACCATATAGTATCAAAGTACTCGTCAAGACGAATCAAACGAGCCCAAACTCGATGGGGTTGCGTCGTTTAATTACGGAGTTCCTATGGCCACCTTCCAGCTCCATCATCAGACCCTGGTTACCATATAGTATCAAAGTACTCGTCAAGACGATCAAACGAGCCCAAACTCGATGGGTTGCGTCGTTTAATTACGGAGTTCCTATGGCCACCTTCTAGCTCCATCATCAGACCTGATTACCATATAGTATCAAAGTACTCGTCAAGAGGAATCAAACGAGCCCAAACTCGATGGGGTTGCGTCGTTTAATTACGGAGTTCCTATGGCCACCTTCCAGCTCCGTCATCAGACCCTGGTTACAATATAGTATCAAAGTACTCGTTAAGACGAATCAAACGAGCCCAAACTCGATGGGGTTGCGTCGTTTAATTACGGAGTTCCTATGGCCACCTTCTGGCTCCATCATCAGACGCTGATTACCATATAGTATCAAAGTACTCGTCAAGAGAATCAAACGAGCCCAAACTCGATGGGGTTGCGTCGTTTAATTAGGAGTTCTATGGCCACCTTCCAGCTCCATCATCAGACGCTGATTACCATAGAGTATCAAAGTACTCGCCAACACAGTCAATAAAGTTCAGTTTAAATTTTAAAATAATTTATTTTCTTATATTAAATGTACATAAATTCTCTCATTATTCGAAATTCGAATTCTAAGCGGGCAGGTTCAATCTGTTTGTAACTATTTCAGTGTTGAAAATATATTTTTATTATTTCTATTCTGTGGTTTCATGCATGTCGGTGCGCGTCACAAAAAACAAAGAAACGAGCTTCAAAAAACATTTGGTGCGTCAAAAGCTGTTTAAAAATCTACACTGGTGATGAATCTTGGATCTATGCGTATGACCCCGAAACCAAACAACAGTCGACGGTGTGGGTGTTTCAATATGAGTCGAACCCAACAAAAGCGATTCGTGCCAAAAGCACTTTGAAGCAAACGGTTTTGCGTGGTCAACGTTTTTCGAGCCCTGAAGAGGCCGTTGATACGTTCAAAATACACGTTTTAGAGATACCTCAATCAGAATGTAAGAAGCACTACAAAAAATGGTTTCAGCATTTGCAAAAGTGCATCGATCATCATGGCGAATATTTTGAAAAGCAATAAAACCGTATTAAACGATAGATGTTTATTTCTTTTTGATATTTCGGACATATAAATAGCAGCCCTCGAAAAAGCAAACGCATGTCACGTTTTGGCGGCTTATACTTTCATTTGAATTTTATTTATCCTTTTTGCACTGTGTGGCTTAGCGGGTTTTATCCCGAACCACCGTTAAAAGTCGGACATGGCATGCAAATTTAATTTTAAAACTGACTTTTTGTTAAAACTCAGTTTATAACAAGATGGCGGAAGAAGCTCTTGAAGTGTTAGTCCAAATTGTTAGTTATCGTCGGATTAGCGCGATAAAGCGACAAGGTTATTCTTGGATAAAATACGATCAGAACATTGTGAGAGTTAAAAAAAATAATAGGTATATTCACGTTATTACCTTCTGCAAAATTATTACATTTTGTCGGCGCGGGAATCCAATAATGCTATGAATGTAAATAATTTAAAAGAAGATTATTTGCTGTATTTTCTAGTTTTATGCTTTCATATAAAGCACATATTTGTCGTTTCTGAAATTTACATGGCAAATCATAGTTAATATCGTTACAATCAGAGTAGATATTAAAATTAATTTCAAGATCGGTATAAAGATTTACAGAAACAAAGGCTAAATTAATGATGTGTTATATACATATGTATTTCTTTTTTTTTTAAACCAATTTTCTGTGTGTAAAAATGTGGATGTTCCTTTTATGTCATTCCACGAAAATCTACATGTTTTAACAGCTTTTAGATCCCTTCATCCCTTGTGCAGTGAGAGGTGTAAGCCTGTGCCGCTTAGGAATTCAATGCTTGTACCGAACACAATGATAAAAATATTATCATCGACGTTAAAAAACAAGATTCAATTTTGAATCGAAACAGCTGATTTGAATTAAAACGTCACTCCAGCATTAATTTCATGTTTTTCTTTATTCGCTAACATCATTTTTATGTAAAAACCTTTTATATTCTTTGCGTCAACAACTTCCTTCTTATGCACTCGGAAGGCTATATATATAGTCTGGACATTATAATTGCGAAAAGGCTTTAATATAAACTCGTTAACGTAGTAGCGTTAATTAATTAACAGACTTCATCGTGCTTTGAATTAAAAAAAAAAACGGGTTTTTTTTTCGTGCAAAAATCTCAGAAGCCCAAACAATCCTGGGGACTTATCGGGTCGGGGTCCCGGCCTCGGTTAATTAAAAAGGATGCACGCTCCATTCAACTTCTTAATTAGTTGGAATCCCTTCAGTTAACGAACGCGACGACTGGACGCTAACCGGCGTTTAGAACACTTGACTTTATATATATATATATATATATATATATACAATATACATACACACACAGGCAGACACACGCACATACACACTCACATATATATAATAAACATCGACGCGGACTCGGTTGTAGATAGATGTACACTATTTATAATACAAAAAATGTGAAACTATGTTTGTATAGATGTTTGTCGTACGCTGACGGCTGAACGGATTGTAATCAAATTTTACATAGAGGTAGATTGTGTTCTCAAATAGGATGTGAGATTAATATAATGAGATTATATTAAATAACAAGATTGCCTTTTATTTAAAAATGTCTAAATACCAGTAAAAATTGTAATCTGTTACTATTAACATTCATGGCCAAGGAAGGACTAAGATTGTCATCAAGATCGCTATTGGAATGGCGGGACCGGCATCGGATCTGACAATGGAGCCAGAATTGACATCCAAGATTGTGAATTGACAGCGAGAATGGCTAATATTAATAAAAAAAACCTAGGCAAGAGCATGTCGTACCATGCTGATTGTAGGGTTTCGAAGCCATTATTACAAACAAATACACTACATGTGAAAAAAGGATGTTGTAATATTTTTTTTCATATTTCCCGCACAGAATTGTTATAAGCACTTTAGTCCCCTATGCCTAGAAAAACAAGTAGGCATGCCGACTATTACTATTAAAATAAACTTAAGTGTATTAGCAAAAGAGCGTATCTTCATGGCACTAATGTCCTTTTGAGAAGCGCACTTCTTCGGGAATAACTCAAAAACGGTATATCTGATGGTCTTCAAAATAATTTCCGTTGAAAGTATTTATTAAGCATTATCTTTGTAATTTTTTTCAAAATTTTTGAACTTACTGCTAAAAAAATAGAGAGATCACACAATTTCTGCTACTTTCTGAGTGATTATTTCCGAAATTATTCATTCAATTAAAAAAATTGTTTAGAAACATTAAAATGTTTCTAAAAGAACTGTAATGTCCAGAAAGAACTGTAAGGAGTGCCCAATAATAATATTTATTTTTGTTATTTCACTACCAAACTACGTAGTGGCTTTTATAAGACATCGAATTTCATTAACGTACATCTTGTAGTTTATGAAAAAAATGCGTGTGATGGACAGACGGATGGACGGATATGACAAAAATATAAGCATTCCGTTTTTCACATTTTGACTCGGAAACTTAAAAATAAAAGGAGTCATTCTTTGCACACGCGAGTGAAACCACGAGCATATATGAATCATAAGAAAGAAACAATTATTGCGCTATGTTAATTTTCGCCCAGCGAAGTGAGCCCGTAGCAACCTATATAATTGCTTCTATCAAATATATATAGCTTATGTACACACCTACATACACACACCCGCAAGCGCAAACTACATCGTAAAAACTGTCAGAATAGCTTCTTTTAGGACCTGAAAACGTCAACACATGATTTATCTCATTGTAGGTAATTTTTCAGGAACCTACGTCTACAAGTCATACGCCCTATCTGATATTTAATAGAAAAGGTTATTACTTCGACCTTAACTTCGGCAGATTCTAAATGAAATATCAAAAAATAAGTTTATTGTTACCCTTAAAACAATTTGCTGTTTTATTTGTATTGCCCCGAATAAAATCGCTTTCAATGTTCATTATTATTTTTTTACTGTGTACGATATTTCATTAGCAAACAAAGAACTCGCTTTCAGTCACTAACAGAAATAAAAATTGTGAAGGGGCGGGAATGCCTTCATGGCATTAACATCGACATAAAGACTGCGTTTAATAAATCAATAAATAAAACGCGAAGCCTTACAAAAAGGAGCCGCCAAAGCAACGGTTTTAATATGCATTTAAGTATTTATGTGTGTTCGGTCTAATTACTCCACTGCCAAAGCATATCCTGCCGCAATCCTTCTACTTTAGTTCGAAGAGCTGAGACCTTGTGCCCAGATCGGGAGTGCTGACGAACACCGCCACCGTCGCGACGTCTACTCCGAGGCAGGCGGTGTACCGTGCTCTCCGAGACGCAGAGCCAGGAGGTTTACATCGATTTACGTTAAGAACTTATCGGTCAATACGCTCGTTGGCAGGATCGAACCAGTACCATTTAGTTCCGAGGTCCTCAACCACAGGGCCACCATCGCCGCATTCTCATACCCTTGTGCAATAAGTACAGTACAACAAACGAAACTCTGCCGCTGTGAAATTAGTCACGACGGCGTCGCAATAGCGTAAATTAGGAATGCGAAGGAGAAGAAGAAAGCGTCGGAGAGCGTTGAGCCTGCGCATTACATCATTCGCAGGAAATTCAGAGCGGCAGAGTTTCATGCATTGTACTGTAAATATATTACCGTAACATCTCACATGATTTTATTTATGTACTTGACGATATTGTTTATTATGAAGTATATTGTACGTTGCTACGGGAACGTCACGTAAAAGTTTCAGTTCTAAGATTTCAGTGAACAGATTTCCTTTTATGCGATAAAATAGCGGACGCATTTTGAATAAATTGAAGCATTAGTCCATTATTTTTTCGAGCCGAAGGGGGAGCGGGAGGGGGAGCGGGGCGGCGGGCGGCGGCAGGTGAGCCGAAGGTCTTTTTAAAGATGAAAGCCTTTCAAATACAGCCCATCAAAATAAATCCCGCAAAATTGACTGGGATTCGGGCGGGCAACGAAGTAACGAATAATTTATATATGTTCAGTTATTTGTTGCGGCCGTTCGATTTATTATTTGGTCGATGCGTACTTTCGTAAACAAAAATTTATCCTTCTCTTTTAACTTTCTGCTAAGAGAGAGAATTTCGAAAAATCGGTTAGATATTTTTATCACCTCGATTTTCTGAATTCGAGGTGTTAACGTTTTGAATTCGCAAGAAGTTGTTCGCACAGTTTTAACGATGACACTTGTGTGTGTGTGTGTGTGTATATATATTATGTTCGTGTGTGAGCCCCCGTAACTTTTGAAAGAATTGATCGGACTTAAGTTGGACTATCCTTTTAAAAGTAGGAATAGTATTAGCGATATGCGAAAGGAATTTACTTAATTTGTAATTTTTAAGCAGCGGGCTCTCATCGGTTTAGCAACCGTTGAATAATTTGAAAAGCAAAATTCTAGAAAAAATACTCTCTCATTTAATTTTTAAAGGAATAACGTAAGTGGTTGCGTTGCAAGAGGAATTAATGATTAAATGTTAAACGATACCACTTCATCGAAACGCGTAATCTCGCTTGAAAATAACTTAGGTGCTTGAAAGTTCTGTATCATAACTAGAGAAATATTCTATTTTATAAACTCACACTCAAGACTTATCATTTCACACAATAGTGTGAAGTCAGAGTTCGATAAAAAGGTTCCTACCACGAAAAGAGTTGACTTTGTAATAGAAGACAGTCTCACTTTTGTGTTTACAGATCCAACCAAAATAGTATTTGCTTTTGCCGACTCACAAACTACTTCACTTCACAAAGTACTTCACGAATTTTTCATCGTTAGCGAGCGGCGTTGTTCAATAAACAAACCTTCTCACTTCAAGAAAAACTTATTTCGTATAAAACTAAAACATACAACAAACTTTTCAAATATCAAGCTGCATTTGTAAGCGATTTTAAATACTGATGTTCAATAAGTCCAATCTTCATTTATGCTAAGTACAAAAGTAAATTCAAAAACTTGATAGTTGAAAGCCTTTCTTGGGAATTATAATTTTCATTCGTCCAATAAGACATCCGTTTATTCATATCAGCAAAAACGAATCTTCGTGAATACCTGTTATAAATATTATATATTGCTATGAAGTAGATCGTATTTCTAATATCGCCTAGTGAATTACGACCTTTTTAAAAAAAAGTTTCTCAAAGAGATTTTTCTTTACTCTTCATTGGGTAAATAAATATGAAAAAACTGAATCGAGTTGAACTTTTAAACTAACTATTTTCCAATAAATCTTCTAAGCTGTTTCTAAGAAAGGTTATCCAGAGTTTAAACATTGTCTGTAGACCATAGACGCCGCCTTCTGAAATCAACTCTAGCCTATCGTCGAAAACATAATAATAGTAGTACAGTCCGTCTATTTGTATAAATCCTTTTGAATCTTTTTCATACATAGTAGATTCCATGACCAGGGAACAATCAACGGCATAAAAATTGAACAAATTCCCATTCGCTTCGAATGAATAATGTGACGTCGAACAATAACCCTTTATCTTGCTTTAATTTATACCCTTTGATATAATTGACGGCCTTATTTCAATTCTTTAATTTTGAAGTTTTATCTTTTGGTGGCAACGAAATATGAGGATTCCGATCTTGCCTCACGTATCGTTTTCAGTTAAGTATGTAATAAAAACATGTGTACATACCGCCGCGATAGGGCTCTTGAAGGGTTGTCGGATTTCAATCATGCCGCTGCTGATCTCCGCGGTGTACCGTTCCAAAATGCTTCTGTTTCACACTGAGATCGAAAGGCTTAGATCTTAGGCCTCCGTATGAGCCCAACTCTAATAGGATAGAATTCACTGTTGCCATAATTGGGATGACAACGTCCCGCGCGTTGTCATCTCAAGCATCGACAGTTTTACGTGCTCCTTGAGGCACGGAGTGTGCGGTTTAATTTGACTTAAATTAAAAACTCTAGTGAATTCGTTCGTGGTCATGATCGAACTCAGCTTTTTCTGGCTTCTGGACGACGCTCTTAATCATTGCGCCATGAGCATTGTCCTCCCAGGTTCTTATGACATATTGTAGTTCATATCTTACTATAGCATACTAATAATTATTTGTACTTCCTTTTGAATTTTAAAATAACACTGAAATATCGGCATTTATTAAAGAGAAGTAGCAGTAGCAATGTATACAAGTCATTAAATTGAATCCTTGAGGCGCTATTTCTTTTTGTTATATTATCGAACTATATGAATTTTTATTTTATGCGATAGTTCACAAAATATTTTTTACTCATTTATAAAATAATATCAATTAGAAATAAATCAAACGTTTAATCCGCAATTAAATGAAAAGAGAAATATTTACAAAATCTATACAATTTATTGAATTCTATCAAAGCAATGTAGAATACATCTGTTTATAAAGATCATCTATACATGATATTTATTTAAACAAAGAATGAGTTTTCCCACGTAATTGTTTAATATTGATCTCAAAGTTATTTAAAAGTACGTTTTGAATATCTACAGAGACCTTATTGCACATGCGTACACAAAGCACCATAAATGAGTTTGTGACTTTATTCAATCGACTGACATATAAACGCAGTTTACTTTTATTTCTAGTACCAAGCCTATGTCGTTCACAACTTTTTTAAAATATATCTATTGTTTTTGCATATATTAAATTTTCGTATATAAATAAACTAAGATGTGAAAGTTTAGATTCCAATGTTCTTACACTTACTCTTTACAGATACTGGAGGTTCTAGTTTGTAAATATGCCCGCTTCGAAATTTTTTATGCACATGTTCACGACATGACCCCAGAGCAAAATAGCATATGGAGCCATTGACCTACATGTAAGTACTGGGTCAACGTATGGAGTCCCTTTCCATCCGGCCATGGAAACGGTTAAAATAAACCAGTCTGGTCATATAATAAATTCTGTATCTTTGTAAGCGCAAATGCGCTTAAATAATGCGCTTAGAATAAGTAAACTCTTTCACGAAGTTACTGATTCCAGAACCCCATTGAAGTCTTTTATCTAGATTTTTAGATACTTCTGCACATAGAAATACAGAAGTATCTAACAATTTAAACAGCTCTCTTTTCTCTTTATTACCTTATTCTTATCGTCCCCTCTCCATTTTTCATACACACCTTCTGTGTAAAAGCATATCGAATTCTATTATCCCATCATATGTATGGATTGTGAGGCATATTTTTTTATGTAGCCCCTCGATGCTTAATCCTTACCCTTTTTTAATGAATTAGAAATAACCAAGTTATAGCACAAGTTATAAACAAAACGTCGCCGTGTCAATTACGTTAAGTAACCCCTCGTTACCACCACACGACCCGGGCGACTCCTTTGTGTGGCGCCGACACGTCAGGGGCGTGCCCCGCGGGGAACCGGCAGAGAGCATTTTATATTACTACAAGGACAACGTGTTACACTGTTTCCGAGATATAAAAGCTGTATTATTAAATCAGCGCACCTCCGTTTATCTTTAAACTGTCCATAAAGAAATGAAGAGCCCGTGATTTACACACACAAAGTTAACCAGCCCGACAATCGAACGCGGCTGGACTGTACTGATGGATTCTAGCTGACTATGAAACCTTTGACAATTCTATCGTTTGAGTAGGCGCGCTCTAGGAAGGTACCACTTTGTACTTCTGTATCTATTCTTTTGAGGTTGTATCACGTATCGGTCCCAAAATGTCGCAAGGATTTGTCTATGGCCGGGATCGTGAACTTTGACATTGACGGAAGGATAGGTATTTTTTGAAATTGTTACTCCAAATCCAGGTCAAATGAAATCTTTGGGCTCGTCGACTTGTTGTACAAACGAATTGTAAATTTAAAACAAAAATTGTCCGAATACGATGCTCTGCCTAAAAATAATAACTTATATTGTTACACAACAAAATTAATAAGACAACAATTCTAGTTGTTATTGTATTTAGAGCACAATCCTCTTCAAGCTTCCGATTGTGTTTCACATAAAGCGCAGCTTGATAACGAATTAAAAACAACTCTTTTGGAACATGTTCCACGTCAGCGACTTTGTCATTTCATATCAAACTGCCATCGTACAGACGGTCCCGTCCGTCTGTTGCTCCTAGTCAAGGAAACAGAAACACGGAGGGTTAGGTGCTGGTAGCCTAGCGCCGGTATGCCCACAGAACGCGGCGTCAATCACATTAACGCCGCGTTATCAGCCCGCCGCGCAGCTCTCCCTTTGTGCGCCGGAAATTACGCCATTTATGTTTGAACCGGCAATTTGAAGCGCGCTCGCGCCATTGTCTCCCCGTGAATGCGAGCGGAATCGGCGCCTCAAGAAGTAAAATTACTGAATATTATTTCAGCGTATTACGAATTAGTTAAAGTCGAGGGAGTGTTTAGGAGATAACGGTTAATTCTGTCATTATTGGCGTAGCGAGCCCATTGTTTTGAACATTATTAAATGACCATGTTTTTTTTTTACGTTAATTGCTTCATTATTAATTGTAATCGACTGTCCCGTTTTCGTATTATAAAAATGAAAGATTTTAATATATAAGCAGACTATGTAGAGTAGCGGTGACTCAAGATATTAAACATAAAATAAATAAATGCTTCGTTTAGATTTAATGAAACTAATTAATTTATATTTTTCAAACTACCTGTAGATACATACCGAATTTCAAAAATCATTCCTTGGCAATTATTAAAATTATAGAAAAATTCCAACCAAATCGAAAACCTGTAGAGAATTCTTCTCAAATAGTTTTTTGTCTGACAAATATTCGTCAACTATATAAAATAGCTTAAAAGCCAATTTAAGAATTAATCTACTTCGATTTCTTAGCGAATTGTGTCAGCCCATACCTAATTTGCAATACATTTTTAATTAACGATCATTACAAATAACCGTATTGTTTGCGTAATAAATATTTATATTAATTACATAAATAATAACTATGTAATTTTAATAATGTATAGTCGGACCACTTAAAAAAAGAATCAAATTTAAGAATAAAATCGATAGATGCTCCGTATTTTCAAAATGGCTGCGATTTTAGTACAATAATGGCTCAGCAAAATACTGTCTATAAACGTATATTAATAAATACATTGTACGCAATAAGATTTTGTTGTTAACAATACTGTTAAATCAGTGGCACTTTCAAAGCGTAAAAAGGTTTTTTCCGAACTTTAGTGGCCGCAGTAGGATTAGAACGGCGCACAATAGCGCTATCTGTTTTAACTCGCCGACAGACACTCTAACACAATACGATATGCTATCATAGTCTCTACGGCGTCGATTTTTTTTTTGACTATATATTTATATTTTGCATTCCGCTTAAATCTTTATGCTTTTGATATGCCGAATTAAAATGCTAATCAATAAAATTTTTGAACAAGCATTAAATGTTATAGTTATATAAACACATCGAAAACATATCATGGTGTACGCCATTACTATTTTTGGTACTATAAATAAAATCGATTTTTTTTTTTCGTCAGTAGATGGTACAGGTGATCGTCGCGTTTATAATAAACACTGCCATTTATTTGTCTTTCAAAAACGGGATCATTTTTTCGTGTGAATTTTATTTAAGATTTCTATGGGGCAAACAAACATGCGGGTCATCGGAAAGTAGATGGTCACCGCTGCCCATGGGCACCTGCAATTTCAGAGGTGTCACTCGGGGGTTGTGAATTTTATGAATTATGTCTACCCCTGTCCATCTTGTAAAAATTAGCATCTCACAAAGCAAGCTTATCTGACTGGCTTTTTTGGCATCAGTATAAAATAAAAACATTACCAAACAATATCAAAGATATAATAAAATACACCCGGTTTACTAACATTCCGGTTTTAATCGCACTTAAATAACAATATCTAAGCAAATGGTAACATGGACAAATGGTAACTTTCCGCGAAAAAAGTTATTTTTAGAAATCGACCTTAATCACTTACACATACAGTGCGAGCAAACGTCATATGGCTCCTAAACAAAAGGTACTAACTACACTTTACAAAGATTATCTACAGATTATCAAATTCGTTGGAATTCTCGAACACCATACAGTTTCTACGCTTTATTCGATCTCGAAAGACGATACCCTGGCCACCCTGAAAAACCATTCTGTTCTCGTATCGATTCAAACAAATTATATTTGTACATTTGACTCGAGATTTGTTGATGAACATCATTCATGACGATCATCAACACATGTTGAGATAAAGAGGTATTTCGAAACGGGATGATACGGCATGAAACGTGTACAATTCGCCGATTGCCGACGCCGTAACGGCGACGACCTCGGGCATGATTTGAATATTGTAAATGAATGTTTTCGTTAATCCGCCGCCCGCGAGAGCTCGGCACTGTTTAATTTCCTGCAATTTCGTTAATTTTGTAGATTGAAAAGTAAACAGCTATGTGAATACTATTGCACACTGTTCTTATCGCTTTAAATCAGTTTGGCTGCAACTCTCACGTACCCACCATCGTTTTTATGGCGACGAAGCTAAAAATTCGAAGTTTACTTTGGAAGTATGCCTAATTAATCCCAATTTTATTGTTTTATCTATTTATATTATATAATTATTAATTAAATTATGTCATTAATTGAATTATTAATTCTAATGTCTAATTGATTCCGTTAACTAAGTTTTAGAAATGCATCAATCACTATTAAATCAGTTAATCAATCTGTTAACCAATCAGTTAAAATTAAATATTGTCAAACCTCTCATTGATTGAATCCAATTCCTTTGTTTGATGTTCATTAAATTTTATAAAAGTTATTAATATTTTTATTATTTACTTATTTATTTAAAGTTGAATTATGTATTTGTCTTTGTTTTACGGCCCGCGGAAGCCAGAAACAAATATTGTCGAACCTTAACATCAAAAAGATTGAAGACCTTCGTTTTAAGTTATTCATATCTTCCATTATCGTCACAATTTGTACGGACTAATCTAAAGGGACGTCTTCAATTTAAGAATTAAAAAATTTAATTCATAATTGATAAGTACTCATTATCATAATTTTGAAAGCTTTTTAGCTAATTAGATATGACAAGGAATGAAAAATTGTATAAGAGTTGCACCGTTTTAGAAATAAACTTAAATTTCAGTATAACTTAAGCAGTCGTTAAGGAACATAAAAAAATGCAACGTGGGCTTAAGAAATTCAAACAGCAATGCGATGAAATGAGTAACGAAATTGTGTGTCTAAATTTTACATTAAAGGTTTAATACAAAAAATCGTATTCTAATTGGCGGTTAACCTAAGAATAATTCGAGGGTATTTTCAGAAAACTATCCCTAGGTAAAATCGGTGTTTACAATTTTCACTTGTCAGTAATTCGATGTGTACGAAGACACATGATATTTTGTGCATACAGCGGACCCCTTCGTGTGGCGGTGGGCGGACCAATTTCACGTGTGAGGGTGAAAATCACTTTACTACCCTCAGGTTCTGTTAACGAATAGAAAAAGTAATACCATTATATATAAAATTTATTTTTTTCATTCTGCATCTAATTTGTTATCAGCTTTTTTAAACTTATTTTTTAGTTTTAACAATCTGAATGCGAATTTTCGTACCTCTAGCTTATATTAAATTATCGTTAAAATATTTATCCTCGACTTTACTATTTTAAAAGTTTATTTTCTAGAAATTCTGGAATAGTATCGTGTTTCTAATCGAAAGCTATAACACAAAATTTATTCTTTCTTACTTTAAAACAGGTGGGTGTTCCACACTAGTTTTATTACCGATTCGCCTCCCGAGAGATGAATCATCGAAAATTCTGAATCGATGTTTTCTTTGAGAAGCTTAATTATTCATTTTAAGCTGAATAATGACGCGATTTACAACAATTTTCTAATCGCCTATTTTACTCCATCAGAGTTTGAATTCCCTCAATTGCCGAGACGGGAAATATTTAATTCCTTATCGTTAGATTAAATGTCGCATTTCATGTTTCAACTATGAAAATAATGATATTTCAATACAAGTCTTCATCCCTTTTAGACGCTGAATTTGTGGGAATCCTTCATCATTACGCGCTAATCAAATACCCTGTCTTTGACTTCAATAATTTCATCCCTCCTTGATGAGTTGGTCAAGACGCACTGTTCAATGAAGTACAGTTAACGCATCAATAATGTGCAAGTTAAATATGCTTCATCGTTGTTAAGTGATCACATTTTTAACTTAACTCAATTTAATTTTAGCTATATATTTCACAAATACTACATATTTTAAACAATTATGTCCAACATTCGATGTGTCATATTACAACTTTTGTCCAATTTTGTATTATTATGCTATTATAAATCGTGCACCAAATGTATTATCGACGCCCGCACTTTGCCATGATAAATCGAACATTTCATATAATATACATTGTGCTCAATAATAGTGAAATTATGTACAACCCCTTTTTTATGTTAACGATTATCTTTATCAGAAAAATCGTTTATACATTTATGATAATTTGTACAAACGACGCGACGTTCGAGGGCGGTACGATTAAAAGCATTACTGTAATGTTACGACATACTTCAATTACGTTACAAATACGATACATTGAAATTATGACGAAAATAACAATTCAACGCATAATCTTACATGAGAAATACCAATAATTATACGCTCTTCTGTCATTTTTCATTTCTGTAATTCATGTTTCAATTTATATCTTACTAATTTATATATGATACATTTTACAAACACGTTTGTCGAATATTATTATAACTTTAGCAGAGTAATAGTAATGTTAAACTCGTTTAAAGTAAATTCTATTTGTGTGTTTCTTTTTTCTTTGTTTATAAATAATAATATAATTATTATTATTTACAAATCGTGGTACAATCTTTATACATATTTCATTTTTTTTATGACAAAATGATTGACTACACTTTCGATAAATATGTAGGTACTACAGTAATTCATAACTTAAATATAACTTAGCGAAGTTAAGTACACGGTATAGTGTTAAATTGTAATTAGTAATAGTATAAGCTTAGCTATGGCTTATCACGCAAGTGTTATTCTACATATTTTAAAACTAGTACATCTATATTTTGGCTTGGGAAGCTCTGGGCGCTGGTCACCTTTGATAAGGGAACACCATTAGACCGTAACTTTTGTCATAAACCGTTTATTTATATACATTTGTAAAGTCGAGAGAAATATTTTTCAACTTTAAGCGATTGTTAAAATGTTAATGCCTTTAAAGTCTATGAATCGGTGTTTGCGTCTATAGTAGATGAGGGGAAAGTTTTTAATCAATTTATGGAATTTTGTTTTTTTTCCTGATTCCATCTCAGTATAATTTCGTATCCAAACACCAGTCCGCATCATTAAACGTTACCAGCTTGTATACTTAAGCTCACCGTTCGATTATAGACGTAAATATTTGGACACCGTTCCGTTTATACTGTGATTCGAGTAAAATGTCAGGATTCATTTCAATTTTTATATTTTTAAAACTTGAAATCATCGTTTCAATTAAGTTTTTCATGTAGTCATTTTCGTAAGTAAAATTTTATGTTATAAAAATTATTATTAAATAAAATCGTTTATAAACTACGATTAAAAAACAAACGTATGTACGTTGGTAAGCGAGTGATCTTTGCGTTTCCTTTGGGCTTAGCATGACGCCCTAGACGAGAGTCTTTCTATGGCACTGTCCCTTTAGCTTGTTATATTGGCGCAACAAGGATAGCCCTGGACTCCTGTGTACGTCGTCATGCTAGGTCCTCTTGGAACAGAAAAAGCCTGGTCCAATTTCGAATTTAACTTATGTCAAACGGAGCCATGCGCCCAGTGCCTAAGTCAGCGCCGTCATTCTTGAATAATACCACCTTATTCGTGGTGGTGATCGTCAGCAGACCGCAACTTGCACTGCACTGGACCACTGCTTATCACCAGTCTTGATATTCAACCCCCTCAGTATTAAATGAGATATACAAAATATGCATAAATAAATATTAATGTCGAAAAGTAGAATATTATATAACCAAGTACTAGATCCGACAATTTGTCATTTCGGAATCAGATTTACATTTGTCATACTACGAAAAAAAATAAATGAAACGAGCGATACGAAAGTGAAAAAAAAAAGGTTTAATTATTGGTTTTCAACTTTTGTTATTCTGTTTGTTAATTATGAGAAATATTTTTTTACAATTATTTGTCCCTTGTAACAATTGAATTTTTGCATTCGTTTAAAACTGTGACTTCAAATTCACAACAAACATTACCAGGCATCGTAGAAAGCGTATTTATAGAACTTATACTTAAGTACGACAAGACTAAGTGTGTTCTGCAACAAGTGACATTGGATCGATATTGGGATTTATTATAATTAATTAAGCTTTCGTGTTCCTTTCGAGTTTTCACATTTTTCGTTCGTCGACATTTAACTCGTGGTGAGAGACACCTCGTAACTTTGGCTATCGATCTATCGATCGTTTAGTTCATGAGTAATGTCAGCGCTTCTTTTTTAGGGTTCAGTACCAACAGAGTGTCAACGGGGTCCTAACACTAAGACTCCACTGTTCGTCGGTCAGTCTTGAGCGAGCTGTACCGCATGAACCGTAACAGGTAACAGGTATTGAAATTTTCAGTGTTTATTTCTACTGCCGCTATAACAAAAAAATAATAAATATCAAATGAAATTAAAAATTAAAGGGGGTCTGCATAAAAGGAACGTGTTTTTGACGGAATCCTTCGTTTACGAATCCGATTCGAAGTTGGCCGGTTTTTTAGAACAAACCTGTATCTTGCTAAAGACTGATTGACTTAGGGGCCGTCCATATATTACGTCATTCTAAATTAGGGGTTGGGGGGTGCGGATGACGGTAAATGATGGAGAAGGGGAGGGGCGTTTCGAAATTGACGTCATTGTTGTGATACCAGTTACTCTAAATGTACAATGGTATATTGTACTCGAGCCAAAATGAATATGGGAGGATACGGAGATATTACTCGTGATCCAGGATTTGCAAGAATGGGTGAAAACTCCGTGGAGCTGTCCAAAGAAAACTAAATATATGTATAGAATAGGGAAGAATAAACTATTATATTAATGAGCATTGCCAAAGTACATAATAATAAAAGATGATTCTATAACAAAACGTTTTAATGTTATCCTATTTTTCAAATCCGCAAATGTTTTAATTTTGTCAAACTGGGAAATGACGTCAGTTTCATGAGAGGGGTCATTAGGAAATGACGATAGGATGATTGTGGGGGCGAAAATCAGCAAAAATCGATGACGTAATATATGGACGGCCCCTTATAAACGATGTGTCAGTTCGGCATCAATATTGAGGTAGGCGACTTAAAACATCTTCAATAGGTATATAAGACCGTATGGATTTGGAAAATTATTTTATTTTAATAAATCGACGTGCCACACTTTGACTCGACTTATAAAGCAGGGAGTACTGGCGCATTGGTTCGGAAAATTGTTCGCAATCCTAATTTATTTTGTAATGTTGGGAAAGTTCTCCAGATTACAAAAGTGTAAGATGACAGTCAATATCTATTAACGTTATTGTTTAAACAAGGCAAAATGAAACAAACGGCCAAATATTAATCTTTTGCAATGTTTTTTTTTCATAATCCTCAGACTATTTTGATTCTAAAAAGTTCTTACATATATTACCGTATCTCTACTTCTTTAATAATTACGAACTTTTGAAATATCAGAATTGTTGAAAAATCATAGTTTTACCAATTGAATTGTATACTTCAGAAATAGTTATATTACAATTTTTCAATTTTTATTGAATGTTTGAATATCTAATCATTAACAATTCAGTCTATTGAAATTTTAAATAATTTATTTTTTACTATGTTTTTATGCTTTACAACAATACGCATGCGTTGTAAAGTGAAAAGTATTACGTCCTTGTCACTCACCTTGCAATGAACCATACAAGTAAAGGAGAGACACGTGCTTTTAGATTTTTCAATTGTTTTATAGCTATAAAATGTTCTAATTTTTTTTCGAATGGAGTTCCGTAGGGGGCGTTGCGGAGGGTACCCTGGCCGGCAAAAAACGTTCGTAACGTTAATAAAAGCGTAAGATTTTTGTGTATAGTCTATGTATGATCCTACACAGTGTCTAATGTACAGTCCACGTGATGACTGTTATTATTATTGCAGTTTGCTATTATTATTATACCATCTTACTAACGCTTCATGATCTAAGCGTGGCTTGTGTTTTTTTTATTACTTAAGTTTTATTCTATTTATGAGATTATTGAGTATAATTAAATTTTGTTTAAAACAACAATATTTAATTTATCTGACATCAATTTAATTATTACTATTATTAATTATACAATTAAAATGAACATAAATTAATTTTGTTATTTTTATTATAAATTGATAAATTATTTATAAATAAATATTTTTATAATTGTTGGTTATTATTAAGCAATGTCAAAGTTACATAGTATATTTTACTGTTTTCTTTTTAGTTCAGAAGTATATAATTCCGACAATGTACAAGATAAAGAACGAGAAGAAATAATTACGATAAATAATGTTATGTCGGTGAACAATACCCAGCAATCAGTAATGCAGTATGTTTTCAAAAATTTAAAATTTAATTTTTATACAATATATCGACTATATTTATAGTCATTGAGTTTATTCATTTTTTTTATTTTTATCGATAAAAAAATCATAATAAATGTATACCCGAATTTTCTTTATACCTCGGATAGAACTTGAAATTCATATTTTTATAATAAGGAACTTCGTTTCTGTCTGGTGTCCCACGACACCACTCGTTTTAAATAATTATTATTGTAAATTTTCAGTTCGTATTTCAGTGATTTTGTCTTTGGTATTACTTATCTGTTTTTAGATACATGTAATCGTTGTTTTCTACATTTTAAATTAAATTCATTATAATTATTAATTAAAAAATTAATTAATGGAAATAATTTAATAAGACCATCATTTTTTGAAGATGTATTTAAATTAATTATTTATCTAAATTAAGTTGTAAAAAGAAATGTGCAACAAATCTTGCCCATGCCGAAAGCCGAAAGTAATAATATGCAATTTGACTTTATACATTTTCCTGAGGATGTGTCTAGTTACCGTGAAACATCCGTAAAGTTAACAATATAAATTAGCGGGCTAAGATAAATAAACAATTAACCCTTGCTTAGGTGTACGATACCTGTCAATCCTCTCTAATCAATATTCAATCTGTTGAATAGAGATTCGTAGTGGAAGAACAGGTTCGAGGGTCAGCAGTGTGTCGCATGTTACAGGTTAATGCATGTTGCAGGCAAGAGTCTAAAATCGATGACAAGTTATTACTAAGTTGTAAACATATAACTTATATGTCTTTAAACCAGTAAAATATTTTTAAACAGCCACATCTCTCTTTCTCTCTTAGTTATATATAGTTCAATGTAATGTTAGTGAGGTTATAATACTTCTCTCTTAGCAACATATGCGCGCGAAGAGCACATTGTTGTAAAGCATAAAAACATAGTAAAACGCAAATTATTTAAATTTCAGTTGACTGTATTGTACAGTCGTAGGACTCCGTACGCAAAGAGTGCAAAAACAAAACCCTGTTATTGGGTCGACTATATACGTTCGCTCATCTGTCATGCAGTTGTAACTCCCAAACGATGGAGGATAGCGATTCGAAATTTTCAGAAGGCGATATTATAGTGCCATAGATCTTGCAAAACAAGAAGAACTTTGAAAATTTGAAAATTTTAATGTTTAAGGGACCTTTTTAAATTAACATGCAACCCCAAATGCCATTAACAATTAAAGTGCCATAAGCCTCGATTCAATGCAAAATACAAAGGATCCGTTAGATGAAGCTAGTCCTTATATCGCTTGAAACAATATATTATTTTTCATCACATAAATCTAATTAAAATAAACTTTTCACACTTATGTGAATCCAACTCACATTTGGCTGATGCTCAAAATCGAAGATATATCAGAATAGTGGTGGTTTATTATAAATAAGGGCACAAAAATACATAGTAAGTTAAAGATATAGCTTGCTAATTATTCGTTAAATATTGCACTACACAAATATTATTTATAATTATTAAAAATATTAAAATACCCTCTTCTTTTATTCCATTATTTTATTTGGTACTGGCTTTTGTCACGGTTTTATACAAATCGGAAGCATGACCGGAGCCGACCGATAACGAAATCAAAAGTGAGACGAGGACCGAGACCAGAATTGAAAACAGAAGCAATATTGGGATCGACGGCAATATGGATTAAGAGATGAAGGAACACATCCCATATCTCCACGGGCGGGGTCATGAGCGGCAAGGCGGAGCGACAAAGGTCATGTTTACACAATATAATTGTTCTATCGAGAGGATGATTCATGTCCATGCTATGACGTGATAGGTGACGATATAGGCAAGTTATTTACAAATTCTATACCTAGGGATCAAACATATTATTCACAATATATGTTGGTTTAATGCCAAAAAAATTATTAAAAATCTGAACCCCATAAGTGATAACGCAATGAATTAATAATTTTAAAATAAAATAAAAACGATAAAATATAATAAAATTACCTACCAATTAGTATCAATCAAATAAGTCAACCATTATACCTAAATAGTCAAATCAAGCGAAGACTCACATTTCACCTATTTAATTTTAAATAAACCTATCATCAAATATTACACCTGACCAATCAAATCGTCGATACTTTAGCTAATCGTCTAAATGAAAATACACAAATATCACATCCAATTCAATTCATAAAGTCAATCATAATCATATCCAATAACAATAATAACATAGTATTAATAATAAATTGTCCCTATAAACGTGAACAAAACGTGATAACACAATACGTGTAGTGAAATGTATATCAATTTATAAAATAAAATCTTAATTTTAATATTTTCGGACAGCCAAATCAGGGACAATTTCAATAGTATAAGACTAATTAATGTATACGTTCCTTTTTGGTTATGAATGGTCTAGGGTTACTTTTAACCCACGACGTTTAATATTTTCACGACAATGTACTCGTATTTGATACAAAACTCGCCTTTTGACGTGACAACGTCTTATAAATTGGTTTGCCGGGTGTCACTTCAAGAAACTGCGTTACGCTCCGCTCACGTTATGCGCTCACAATGAGAGCGAGTGAGAGGCACGCGTCCCTTCCACTCGGGCATGGTTAGCCCGCCTAAGAGCGAGAGAGACAGACATAAAAAGTGAAAGGCACGCGTCCCTTCCACTCGAGCACAGTTAGCCCGCCTAAGAGCGAGAGAGACAGAGCGAGAGAGACAGAGCGAGAGAGAGAGAGTGAGAGAGATGGGCATACACACCGGTTCATGTTTTGCGCTTCTATTTCGCTTAGGCGCCTGCATACAAGTTTACACGTTGCCAGTTAATTGTAAAACGATTGTGTAGTGATAATGTGAAGGTAGTTATATTTGTATATAAATACGTATGTATGTGTAAAGGTAAAAATAAAATTTTGTTAATATGAAATTCAGTGCGAGATTCTTTGTATAAATTAATGTTTTAAATATAATTCTTTGTATAAATAAATGTTTTAAATTGTTACTATTATTTCATCCTTCTTCCTACTATACGAATGAATATTCACATTAAAATGATTTTACCACTCAAAGTCGTTGTCACGTAAAACTTTCGCCCGTATACCGATTTTACAGGCAACCAATTTTTTTTCAATGATTTTTTTATATTTGCTTTATTTACTTTTTTTTTACTTATAGAAAAAGCGTTAGTCGAACTAAAGGCGTCCGAAATAAAAGACTTTTTTTTTTTTGTTTATTATTATCTCCAACGACGCAAACTTATCCAAAGGAATGATTTATTCTGCATTTTTTTAAACTCGAAATATATTTTAGTATTTTTTTAGATCTAAGAATCCGTTGCCGTAACTTATCGAGAAAAATGAAGAATTTCTGACAAGAGTATCTAAATATACTTAACCGTATGAATAAACTTAGCCTATTATTGAAGAATATTTCTTTAGTTTTTTTCTGTTTTTCTTAAAATATCTCAGGTGTCGATGCAAGTATATTAATCGATAATTTTGAATCGTAAAATGTCTATTTTACTTTTTCAATTAAATGTCCATTCTATTTGACCACATACTACTATTTTATAATTTGTGCGATTTTTAATATAAAAAACTTAGCGGCGTCCACTTTTGGATATTTTTCTTTTTTACTAACAAATACTATTCATATTTGCACAACATATTCGCGTCGCGAACAAAAAATCAACATAATTTGCAAAATTTGAACAAAAAGAAAAAAATAAAAACCTATGCAGTAAACCTACCAGTAAAGTCACAAAAATGGCGCCGGGCAGCCAGTACACATATATTAAAACAAATATTACTTTTCTTATATATAGGTATGATATGAAAAATACAATAATGAAATATTTCAAGTGTAATTCTTATTAGGTACGATATATAGGAATTTTTGATTTGATTCGATTTGCATAAAACAATAGAACCCTGGGTGTGAAGATAATAATTATAAAAAATAGAGAAGGGATGGTAAAAGAAAGGTAATATAAGAGAAAATGACAATTTAAAAATTCTGAAAACACGAAACGGATTTTAATACGCTTTTCACGAATAGATAGAGCTAGGCTTGAAACAGTATATAGGCTTTATTTCATTTAAATAGAAAGCCAGGATAAAAGACCTTTTCCTTTAAAGTTCTAGCCTGAGAATTTAGAAGATTAATAATAATTTCTAGGATCGAAGATCTATAGACATCACAATACGATCGAACAACAATGTTCAAAAGAAAAAAGGACAAACACAAGCGACGTGTATGACTTATTGAGAAGTACACAAGTGGGGGGGACTTCGAGGAGGAATGGACCGGTGAATGAGGATGGAAGTTGAATTGCGCTATATAGTTTTGTGGAAAGTTAGTTCTACAATATAATTAAGAGCGAACGCTGCCAATTTCTTTCCAAGGAATGGTGAAGTAGAATATTCTGGCGTGAACGGAGGTAGATCTTCTTTTTGTTAGTAATTAGACTTTTTGATGAGAAAATAGCGAACTCCTTCAACGTAGTCACCTCAAAAGCGATTCGCTCCGTTGAGCAACCCTCGAGATATTAACGTTGGCAAAGCAAATATTCCTTACATCTGCTAATGAAGTAATTGCGTGTAGATCATTAAAGGTAATCGCTCCGGCAATCCCGTTCGGTCCGCGCCGCGATGGAGCCGCGACACGCGATTACATAAACGGAGTATATTGCCAGTGATGGATGTACCCATAATTCTCGGCATTTCACGAACCTGTTAAAATAATACATGCTTTAATTACTCGACGAAGAGTGAAAGGGTGATAAAGTGACTGAACAGCTAGGTGTTTTCCCGTTTGTTTTGTTGAGATTAACAGACGTTGTTACATTTTGCAATCTCGTCATTTAAATGTAAATTTTTGTTTTTTTTTTTGTTTTTAACATTTTACAGTCGACCCGAGACATTTGCTGTGTGTACTCATATTACATTCTAGTTATTTTTTCGTCCATCTGCTAATCATTTTGCGTACGTTACGAGCAAATTATAATCATATGAGCACTATATAGCTTTATCACATTAAATAATTTTTGCAGTTTAATTTTGTTTCTATAGAGTTATCTATAACTACCTTTCGCCTACAGATCCGCCCGCGTAGATATAGAGTTAATTTTTATATTTTTTCAACTGATCACTCTGTCAACCGAAATCCCGATCTTGATAACCCATCCACTTGCTTCCGATTCCAAATCTAGTCTCGATATAAATTCTAATTCTGTTCAAAGTATGCACATAATAAAAAAAAATGCAACTGAAGTTGATGACAGATATCCTATATGTTACTACGAGGAACAAGCTATTAGTTTCCAGCTGTTACCATAAAAATTTCATCAAATACTGACTGATAGTTTTCGCAGAGTTCGCAAACAAATTCACATACAGACAAACACATTTTAAAAACAATTGAAATGTATTCTATCAAAGTTTCGAATGTCCTCAGAGCACTTTTTCTGAAATATCTCTAATGTACAGTTTTTTTCTCTATTTACTACTGTTTTATTAATGTATATACTATATATCAATAACTATCAAGGATAAGGGTCAGTAATCGATACTAAAAACCTAAATAAACAATTTGACGCATCAAGACGAAAGGACTTTTTCACTTGTAGTTTTAAAATTAAAACGTAGAACGTTACGATAAATAAATAGTAACCTAACTGGAAATTGTAAAAATCATAGTAATAAAAATAATAATAATCATCACAATTTGGAACGTGATGACAGTTTATGTAATCAAGCACACGTTATCAATTTCATGAAACACTTTGCACTGTATTTTAAAATTCTTTAGTATTTTTCCAAATGTCCATCTATGAAGACTTTTATTAGCCATATCTTAATGCACTATACAGTTATTGTAGAGAAAATTTAAAATATGTAACATAAAAATAAACATTATTATTATAAACTTTTTATTTAACTTATGTTTTAATTCAACAATTAGACGATCGTAGGACTATTTTGTACCAATTCTATATACATACGTTAGAATATATATATATATATCCTAACGTTCGATTGAGATAAATTTTGTATATTTGTGTTATTGTGTCAGGTTTGCTCACTGCCAAAGCACATTCTCTCATAATCTTTTTATTTTAGAGTCTTAAGGGATCCTAAATCTTCTACGCGAGTCTAGAGCGGGTTAGGCGCTGATAGCGACAACCAGCAGCTTAGAGTACGTGGGTAAATCTGAAAACCCTTATAAAATCAAAAACAGCAAACTAGCAAGTTATTTTTATTTGTTACTGTTTTTAAAATTAGTGTCCATTCAGATCAATACATCCCCGTATACGATGGAACTACTGAGAGAAACACTTACCCATTCGCACCTAAGATTCGCTTCGAAGGTCTTTTCATATGCAACCACTACATCCTCTGCATCCGTAAACCACTATCCTCGAAGTTTTTCTTTAATTTTAGGAAACAAATAAAAATCGCATGGTGCGAGGTCGGAGCTGTAAGGCGGATGAGCCAACATTTCTATACCTAACGTCCCCAAATAGTTAGTTGTTTATCTGACGGTACATGGTCGTCATGATGAACGACCATTCTACTGTTAGCTAGTTTTTTCGGAGGTTTTTCGAAAATAATAAGCCAAACGATTGTTAGTTGAAGTGACAATTTTTTTATGCTCTAACACAATTGTTGCATTTGACCTGTCATTCCGAAAAAACGGGGCACTATCTTTTTTCCGACGCTTCGGACTTTATTTTACATTAGTAGGCGACTCCTCGAAAGGAAACACCCACTTAGCAGACTATATTTTGGTTTAGTGATCGTAACAGTAAATCCAGCTTTCAGAGTTTTTGAGTTTTGGTCAATTAATGAGATGAAATCCGCCAAGTACAAAGCTTCCTAACAGCTAAACATTTATGAAGGATTTTGTGCATTTGTCATACCGATGCCTAAGTTTGCCGACTTCTGCTGGCAGGTCATTTTCTTGTCAATCTTGATCATGAGCAGCATGACACCGAAGTTGTCTTCGATTGTTGGTATAGAACGACGTCCTTCATGCATATAGACAGACAGATTAGTGCGACCACGTGTGAACTCATTAAATCAATTATAAAAAGTGGCGAGGGATGGAGCTTCTGAAAGGCTAACCGAAGTCTTATAATTTTTTTGTTGGTTTAAATGGCAGCGGAAGTCGTGTAAAATAATTGCATGACAATTTTCTCGCGTTAAATTCATGTTGACGTTAAACAAACAATTTTTTTACCGCTGGTTTGTAAAAACAAATGACAGATGAATGTAATACACATAATAAGGTTAACAAAGAGTTCCATTTTTAAAATGGAATATTTTTTTTATAGTTTCTAAGTAGCCAGTTTCAAAAATTTTGACAAAGTGTGACACTAAAAAAGTGTTTATTTAAAATAAGTTTTAAAACTAAAGCTCAATTCGTCCCTAGTCAATATTTGAACCCTTTAGCTTCCGGTGGTTCCAGCGGTCCAGCGATAAAGAAGTGGCTAAAAGCGTTTCCTTCAAAAATATATGAGAAGAATTTGAATTCGTATGTTTAGTTACGACGTTAAAATATAGTTTTGATGACAACACGATGCTGGAGCCAGAGTCTTCTCACCTTTTCAACAATCAATATCATCGATATGAAATCTTATGAACACGTTTAGATTCGTAAACGGTAACAAAGTCGCCTACTCGCGAGGGCGATGTTCAATCAAATGCCTGATTTAAGACGATACGAAGAAATAAATGAAACTATTACGGCATGGCACACCTAAAAAGAAGGACCATTGACGTTGTGACAGTGATAGCTTTGTGCGAAACGAACTTGTTTTACATAGATGGTCTGTGAAAAGCGAACCGCGAGATCACAAGGGGAAAAAGATCTCAACCTCTCCTGACGAGCCTTTTGGGATACACTTACATTACGCATATTCAGCACTGGCGTTGTTGAAACACGAATCATTACTTTTATATTATAATAATTTTAATTCTTTTTCTTCTGAATGCAATCTGTATATTTTGCCACAAACAAAAGTATAACTAAGAAATAGGTATTTTAAGGAAATATAGTTAAAAAATGAAATATAGTTAAAGGAAAATATGATTAAGAAAATATAGTTAAACGTTTAGAGGTAAATATTTTTCAATAATCACAACTATAAGGATCAGGACTCGATTCCACCTTTTTCAATTACGGCACTAAGACGGACTAATTGAAACGCTTGATAAACTTATTTCTTGAGTTTAATTACCAATTATGATCATCAATCTTGTGACTAATTAAATTCATCATAAAGTAGCACGTAATTTCATGTTTTAATTCGTCCCTGAAACTTTCACTTGAGCGCAGTTACGTTTTCTGGACAAGCACATAATTTGTGAAATTCAATGTCCTGATTGAGAATTGCGTACTTTGAAAATTTTTAGGAAGTTATGTTCTTTTATAATACAGTAGAGGGGCGAACGAGCAGGCGAGCCATCAGAGAATAAATAGTCATCGTCGACCTTCGACACTTGCAACCCCAGTGGAATTATCAGTGCGTTTCCGGTCTTTTGAGAGAGAATAGCAAATCTAATGGAGGGGATAGGGTTGATGGAAAGGGAAAAGAGAGGTGTGGGCCACCGGAACTTTCATTCACTGAAAACCAACAGTGCAAATTGCTACTTCACGTCCGTATCCTGTGGGAGTGTGCTATTTCACCGATGGAGCCAACCCAATTTTGTTTAAAATTTTCGTGTCTCAAGTGCAATTAAGAGTTATTAGTAATTTTAATGTATTTATCTAAAACTTCATCAACGTTTAAAATTAAGTTTACTCTTTTATAGAAGTTTTTTTGTAAAACGATATTATCAACTAATACTCAGAACACATTTTTCGAATTTTTAATCATGTTTGTGGTTATGCAAAATGCGATCGATTTCTCGAATATAATTAAATATTTTCAGCAGTTTTATAAAGTTAACTGAAATTTAATTATATATCCAGAATGGGTTTTATTGTGCATGTTTTCGCGAATATTCATAATCTCCTCCTCGTATAGAAAAAATTTGTCAAAGAAACCATAGTCATTGAAATAGCCGTTTCTGAGAAAAATTGCTTAGAACAACTACGTAGTCACGTACCGACAACCTTATGGCAGATGACGCGTAGGTGCCGCGCCGCAGCGCGCCGCTCGGCCGGTTAATGGTCTACGTCGCATAGCCGCAATGCATCGCGAACTTGCACTTGAAGATTTTGTCGCGTCACGACCGCGTTCACGCTTGTAGTCTGGCCGAGCCTTTATCAAGGTTGTGTATATATTATTTTATATTTTTAAAAGTATATTTTCAATGATGTATTTTTGTTATAGTTACTTTGGCAAAGTTGATCTAAAAAAGAAAAAGATTATGAATGTTTGCTAAAAATGCATGGTCGAATCCATCCTGTATATCAATGTCAAGATACTCCTTTTGCTTACTTTTCTTTACACAGTTATGGTTAAATTTGTACAAATGTTTCAAATGCACATTGGGTACTTTTAGCAATTTTTATAGTCATAATTATATCAAACTGTACTGATATCAAGCCCCCTATGAGTCGGTGGTTAGATTGTGACCGTTGAAAATTGAAAATTTGGGATATCTAAAAAACTTGTTAGCAGACTTTGTACAGAATATTTTTATTGAATGTAATTTATAATGTTTTGTTATTGTGATTTTTCTTCAGATTTTCAAAAAACATTGTCCAAAAGGAAGAAGCGACACTAAATCTAAGCCTTTGAAACCAACAAGTAACAAAATATTCACTTGCAAATTAATATTACCTTTGATTTCATTTTAAAATTTTCAAATGATAACCCTCATAATGATGGAGTACGAAAAAAATACTTAACTCTGCCTCTTTTGTTTCGCATAGACTATACAGAATAGGGTTGTTGCCATCATAAACAAAAAGATGTGAAAGTATGTAATTATGATAACTTATTGAATGGGAAACAGGAATATATTGATTTCCGATCAAGAAATCACGATTTCCATTTATTATTTTAAGTTTAAATTCGTACGTTTTTAATCTGTATATCACGTGACCAAAAACGCTATCCGCCATGATTATGTCAAGTGTGACGTCACTATCGACTAAACAAAACAAAGTACGACTAACGTTATTGTTAGGTTATGATTATGATAGAGATGGTGTTAGATTTATATTTGTAAATATATAGATAGAAGTATTTACACTTACATTAAAGTGATCCTCACATAAGTACAGATCGCTTTTCGTAGAAAATGATTTCGGATCTCGTCTTGCGAGTTCTAACCAAACAGTTCTCATTTCGATGTCATTTGGCACTTTGATAAACAATTTTCCAGGGGTTTTAACACTAGAACTTTTACAATTCGTCACTAAACAGTAATGATAACGATTCATGTCGTTTAATAGCGCAAGATATGGCAAAAAAACGCGAATTTAAGTTAATTAATCTAACCTTAGATTTGACGTTTTGTTTGTTTACTCGATAGTGACGTCATACCGAAATAACATGGCGACCAGCGTTTCCGCGGGAATTTAAAGTGATTAAAATTTGAAAGGTGTTTTAGGACTACTTAACGAACGTATTTTGATAAAATAAAAAATCTAGTGAAAAATGGCTATGTTTTAAATATTTTGACATACTTTTCAAAAAAGTGTCAAATACCCTATTATATGGTGGTCTACGTGAGACGCTTACCTTTCTAATATTATGATAATTTATTAAAAAAACGACAGAGCTACATGACTGTAAATAACATACGAAAGGACGAACACGATCAAGCTAACTGATATGGGTTCCGTGTTTTCGCCTTTGGCTACAGAAGTCTACAAAGGGATATTGTTAGCGGGGCTTTCAAAGGGAATCAGTGAAATCGAAAAGTATTTCATTACGTTTCAACTTCCTCAACCTTTCAGTTTAAACCTTCAAAAAAGAAAGGTCACTGAATTAAACGAGTTTCGCGTTCGCAGATATCTGTTTATTTTCGTGAGGGACACATTAAAATCGTGTTCGTCTCAAAGTCAACCCAAAGGGCCGGAGGGGGGGGAGAGACGAATGTTGAAATTTAATCAGCGTGATGAATTAAATTGAATCTATTTCAGTCTACTCCGAGGTAAATTGATACTGTGAAAACATAGATTAAGAGAGGCGCTCAAGTAAATACATTTAGGGTTTGCTCAACTCGAATTTATTTATTTCGCAATAACTGCTGTTGACGTGAATGACGTCATTAAAAAAATAAAATATGTAGCACACAACTTTTGCAGCTTGATCCGTTTTTAGTGAAATGGGAGGAATTTATCAACGTCTTTTCACCACTATGCTCCTCAGGTGACCAACGTTTGATATGCACAATAGGAAGAACACCCATAAATGCGAAATTTTATTAATCAATCAAAATCAAATCAAAAATATCTTATTTCGTGGGTAATGAAATTACACTTCAAATACATCATTGATAAATTATGTTCCACATTACCACCCATTCTAAATGCTGATTCACCGAGAGAAGTATGGGCAAGAACTCAAGGCTTACACTTTTTTTCTCATAGATACAAAGGATTTAGTAATTAATAATTTGGTTAACATTTAAAAATAATATTAAGTAACCTGACAGCCGAGCAGTAAAATACGATATTGTTTTCGTGTTTATTTATATTATTCTTTACCAGCCATTGTGAATAGCGAATTAGTTTATCAAATTAGGTACACTCATATGAAAAACGCCTAACTACCATCAAGAATAAATTTAGATTTGCATAAGTACGACAAAAGCTCTGTCATTTTTGTATGTTTGTAAAATAAAACCTTTATAAGAAAATTAGATTTTAAATGATAACATAGGTAGTCATATTTGACTTTAATAATTTATTATAAATTTATATAATATTTATTAATGTATCACATCATTACGAAAAAATACTGACAATTTTATAAAAAAAGCATTATATTGTACTAGTGGACCTAGGAGTAGGTGGCATGTGATGCGTCCGGCCTGTGGTTAGTCTCGCAAATGAGGGTTCGCGTTCGATTTAAAATGGATTAGGAGTAAAATGCCATTTCACGATAAACAAGAGAACGAGTAGAGAGGGAAATATGGAAAAGAGATTAGGGCTGATGCCCACGAGCAGGAGCTGCGATAGTGATAGGAAAGCGGATTGTTATAAGTGATATGATAAAAGACCGTATTGAAATTCGTAAGAAGCATTGAAGAACCGATCAATAAACAAATTGATCATATACTTACTATTTTATTTAAATAATTGAATTCCTGGACTTCATCAAAGATCCAGAAGGGTCTTCATCAAAGAACCTAATCGTACACCGCCTTGAGCTACACTCCACAATATACATATATGTGTATGTTTGTGTCTTGTTACTGCATAAATTACAATCCACTGCTGACATGTGTTTCGGTCTTTGTAATTGTCTGCCGACAGTTGATAGAATTGAAGGGGCTCTGATTGACAGTGATATTAATTAATTCGGTAATGGAGTATATTGAAATAGGACAGTACTAAATTCATTGAATATCTTTTAAATTCCCGACTTTCGTTTAGTAATGTTAAAGCACTTGAAGACATTCAGCCCAATAATATTTCACTTGACCGTTCTGTAGAAGTATATTGCAATAGATGAATAGTACTTCTTTTTAAATTCATAAAAGTTTAAGGCAAAGATGTTTATGATTACATCACATTTTCTGTTTGTCCATCTTTTTGTCGCAACACTTTTTATCAAAAGGTATTGGGCACTACAAAGAAATGAAGACACACCATCTTTTGAGGCTTATATTCTTACATTCCTAGGATTAGAGATTATATTTTTTTTAATTATTCAATCTGATAATAAAATTCAATAATAAAAGTCCTCTATAACTCTAATTGAATGACGGGAATGATATTAAGTGGGGTTATTACTGATTACAATATCACGAAGAATAATATTTCTCGTCATCTCGTTATCTTGTTCAATATGATTGATATTTAAAATGCATTTCAAATAATCTTTGCATACAGTTATAGAAGATAAATAAACTACAGGTCAAATTTTTCTTTATAAAAGAAATATCGTATTTTTTTACACATTCCCCACGATTTATGGATTAAATTTTTGTTTTTACACAGAGGATTACGCTCGTGTTTACAGCTTCGATTATAAAGAAACTGTAATAAGTAGATATCTTATTACAAGATAAACAATAATTATATTGTAAGACTCACATGCGAAGCATTTGAGAATGCTTTACGATAAAATATTTTTTTCGCCTCTTATCAGCAATAATTTCTATCGCTGAGCTTTCGTTAGTGCACGAAAATGGAAACATTTGCAGACCATTGTATAGATAATTAAATGGAGATTAATTCCTTGAACTTTAAAAATTGATTTAATGCAATAGAAACTAAAAAAAAATTGGTTGTCAATAAAGTCGGTTTACGGACGAAAATTTTACATGATAATGTCATAAGAAAACATTGATGAAAAATTGCATTCTTTTATGAATTGAATTGAATTATTATCACTGAATTATCATCATTTTGTATAATACAAAGAAGGAGTTAATTTAAAATAACAATGTTTTCGATAAATTAACATTTATTTGCACTCGTTAATTCAAATATTTTTCTACTTAAATTATACAGTAAAGAGATAGATGCGTCACAAACCGAATGCTTAGGCCGATCGTGCCTCTCTATTGCTCCACGCTCTCGCTCGCACGCTCGGCTCAGGCAGAACGCGACAATGAGCTATGCTTTTTCGTGCGTGCAGTCGGCGTTCATCAATTTGTAAGATTTTATCACGTCAATAAAATAATTTTGAAAATTTCCCGTTTATCAACTATGAACTCATGAAAAACACGATTGCTTGTGAAAAAAATGGTTGCCTCTAAAAGCGATTTACAGATGATGATTTTACGTGATAACGTCGTAAGAAAACATTGATAAAAATTTGCATAGTTTTATGAATTAAATTATTATCACTGAATTATCATTATTTTCTATCATCATGAGTGTCACAAGCTGAACGTTTAGGCCGATCGTGCTTCTCTATCGCTCATTTCGCGCTCTCGCTCGCACGCTCGGCTCAGGCGGAACGTGACAATGAGTCAACTTTTTCGTGCGTGCAGCCGGCGTTCATCGATTTATAAGACGTTATCACTTCAAAAATGCATTAATTTAGCTTTTCATTCTTTTTTTTTTACAATACATAGCTCCCTTTTACCTTATCTCTACACTATATCTTTGTCCATTCTATCTTTTTTCTTTCTTATGTAACGAAACATGCCTAAACGTGTCGCGTCCTTCAAATTTTCCTCTCAATTCTGCTTTAATTATCAATTATCCAAGAATTAAGGAGTTCCACTACGAAAAAAACCCATACACCTTCCGCGCTCGTCAACTGCTTCAGTAGGGACCGCTAGGGCTAGTTTACATTATATTGGATCTTTTCCTTCTGGTTCATCATACTTTATATCACTTATGTTATAATTATACACATTATAATGCTGACTACAGTCGGCGCGCACAGCTGATATCGGAAGTAGTGGTGCCAGGAAATGCGTAGACTCCCGCTCTCCGTGCTGGAGTCTGACGTAGCTCGTGACCTTGGATCCGAAAGCGAAAAATATGGTACAATTATCGCCTGACATCAAGACTGTGACGTGACCTTTTTTTGCCCACCATTGGATAGACATATTTCCGTTTATAAATTATTTTATGAATGCCCTTATAAATTGAGGATAATTACGTCGATCAAAGTCAAAATTATTTAAATTGTACTCACAAAGGGGCTGTATTGTTGACGACCCTCCCGCCCTACAATTGACATTTCTCTGACGCGCTACTTTTCTTCGTCAAATTAATTCTCTACGATGTTAGGAAAACATCAAATCAAATTTAAATGTTCCCGTGTTATAAATAAAGAAGAAATTCAAAACAGATTTTAATGGTTTTGGTCATTATTTAGAAGGACGTCTAGAAACGACTGTGGGACATTAAATCATGATCTAAATGCTCAAAGAAGAATATAGACAAGAAACGACGGCTTAATGCAAATAAACTTAATTATATAAGACTAACTTTAATGCGTAACTTCACCTGAGTAGAGATATTATAATAAATTCTGTAAACTTTACAATGATAAATAATCTATCATTATACTGCTACTTATAGTATATAACTAACAGCTTTTTGGATTTTAAACATTTTTTTTATAAGTTCCTACAGAAACCAACATAATCCTATATATATTAAGGTCGGGGAAAAAGCTTTTTCGTATTTTATAAGTAAAAAGTTGCAGTAAAATCTATTTGTTTATGCTGTTCATATGTGGCTAGTTTTGATACCATTAAATAGATGACATTAAAAGAAAAATAGAAAGTAAAAGCGGTGTCCCACCATTTTCCTATTGTTTTTCTGCCCACTAAATTGAGTGAATCTAACGTAGAAATTCGATACATTTGGAATTTTTGTTACGAAAAAGGGAAAAATGCGATACAAACCGCGGAAAAAGTTCATGACTTTTTAGGGACCTAATGCAGTGACGGTAAGAGTAGCACAAAACTGGTTTAAGCGTTTTCATTTCGGTAATTTTGATGTCGAAGATGAATCTCGCTCTGGTCGACCTAATACAGATAAAGTTGGTGCCATTTTGGAAAAAGTAGGGCAAGATCGGCATATTACTTCTTATAACATAGCTGAAAAGCTGGTAATTGACTAGAAAAGTTTTGACCCATTTGAAAAAAGCTGGATATACAAAAAAGCTCGACACTTGAGTCCCACATGAGCTCACTGAAAGAAATGTAATGAATCGTTTACTGATTTGTGATTTTCTATTGAAGGGTAATGAACCTGAACCTTTTAAAAGATTGATCACTGTTGATGAAAAGTAGATTACCTACGACAATAATGTACTAAAAAGATCATGGTGAAAAGACAAGCAAGCTCCACAGATTATAGCGAAACCCGGATTAATTTTCAATAAGTTAATGGCGTATGTACGGTAAGATCGGAAAGGCATTATTTATTACGAGCTTTTACCGCCGAATAAAACCGCCAATTCGGATCTCTACTCTCAACAGCTGAGAAGACTCAAGCAAGAAGTAGAGAAAAACGGCCGGAATCGGTCAACAGAAAGGGTGTGATTTTTCACCATGATAACGCCAGACACATCTTTAGCCAGTCAGTAAGTATTGAGAGAGTTTAGTTAGGTAATGTTAATATACCAACATGTAACCTCGCATTCTCAGATTTTCACTTGTTTCGGTCCCTTCAGAATGTTTAGGTAGTGTTAGGTGAACATTAAAAGAGCACTGTCAAAACTGCTTGTCGCAGTTTGTAACACGCATTTATTAGCTTCACCTGTATTGTGGAACCGACTCCTTTGGACTTGATTTTAATCCACTTTGAATGGTTAGATTTAATTTAAACTTTGTAGATTTGTAAAGGATCGATATCAATACAATAATTTCATATTTTGAAAACAAAAATTAAAAAAAAATTTTTTTTCTTAAATAGTGTAAAGTTTGAAATTGAAAATATGAAAAAAAATTTAATTACTTGAAACACTGTAAAACTTAAAAATTATGAAAAAAGAAATAAAATGATAATAATAATTTAAAAATAAATCTAAATTTTGAAATTACATAAAAATAGTTAAATTTGAATATTTTCATGCAATGCAAGATTATACGGTAAATTATGAAATTATTTATCTGGTTCTCGGTTGTTTGCTGCCAGACAGGCCATGTATGTTAAGCCGCGGAAGGCGAATAAATGGAATTCAAATAGAAGAATTTAATTGCTCAAAGGCAACAAGGAAAATTCCATGCATAGTTCAACGCACGACACTGCCGTTCTGTATTGGCTGCGAATGATGTGATGCGCAGGTATTATGATCTCTGACCCTTCGTTCTTTACCGCCGCATTCCTATTTTATGCCATTGCGACGCTTTCGTGAAGAACTTCACAGTGACAAAATTTCGTGCGGTGTACTGTAATAATGATGCGTTAGATCCAATGGAAAGGTTACTTAGACATGAATAATATAAATTTATATTCAATGCCATACGTTAGGTATTCTAATGTCAAGGCTCTTGGTTATTAATACTATTTATATCCAATATATCGCTTTGAGACTAAAAATTTTGAAAATAAAATATAGTTTAAAAAAACTATAAAACACGTTTTTTAATAACAAATCGAACTAAAAAGGGAAAAATGATCCTTAATATAGAAACAAAATAATAAACGTAAAATTTTAGTATTATTGTGAAAAAAGCGTGGGGTCTCGATGAATCAGTTCTCGAAAATATTCGATCGGTACTATTAGTCCTAAAAATGGCACAAAAGATATGGCACAAAATGCCTCAAAATCGTACTGTTTTTCAGAATAATACTAATATTTTTCGTTCACTATTTTATTCACCCAGAAATCCTGAAATTTTTACAGCAATTAGCAACAATACATTATGTCACTACTTCCAAAATGTATATATACATACATTACAATAAAACGTAAATAAAACATCATAAAAAATGATAAATAACTCTAATTTGTATATAAAACACGAAAAAACTTTTTCCCCGACCTTACATAACTTAGACTAATAATTACATAGCCGCTTCTACCACGAGTCGTAAATTCCAAGTTCTTTGAGTATTCACCACATCACCACCACTGATATCGCTTATTAAAACAAGCGTTGTATATGTGTTCTGGTATTGTTGTAACACGAGAGATTTTCTTTTATTCGTTATGGAAATCTTGTAATGTTAGTAAAGTATAACGATCTTTGGTAATTATTAGTCTCTATTTTTTGCAGAAGATTATTTCGATTAAATTTTTGTGTTGCGTAAAAAAAAGACGACTTCGATGCGACATGACGTCTCCAGTTTTCTGTGTTAGGATACACAGAATCTTTTCAGACGCTGTTCTGTGTTACTGTGTCTGAAAATCTTCAAATTTCTTATAATAAACGCTTTATTATAACCATCATCCTAATAACTTTAGCTTTATTTTTTTTCCAGGCAATTTATTGAACAATATTAGACTGAACAGCATAAAATACAATTTTTCTTACATAAATAAATGGACTGAAATCGATGAACTTTTAGTCATTGTATACTCTGAGATAAACTGAATGTTTTCTCTGAATCACCAGAACTTATCGATCACTTCGTCTAAGTGGTTCTACATTTATACATTCAGTTCATCTAGTGTATTTTACAGTAAAATCGATGACAAGAACACTCTCAAATTTGTTCGAAAACACGCTAGTAATATTGAACTCTATGTAGACAACGCGGGCTGTATGTAGCGAAACTCATTTACAAACCCGACGAATCGAATAAAATTTGAAGCCCAATGAAAACATATCGTTTATTTTATTACGGAACAATTTAAATTAACATACTTTGTACTTTCTTTCAAACTGCGTAGGTAAATCCATTATTACGTTTATTTTAAAGAAATTAAATTTAGATCGGTAATGGCGTACAAACACCCACGTCGACTGCGCGATGAACAAAACTTATTATATCACAATATACGGTACTTAGAAATTTTATTAATTACAATTTAACTTTCGGCGTAATTTAACGTAAGCCGGTATACAAAATTTTAAGTACTTTAGGGGTAGTTTCCCATTGTTTTCGCCGATAAAGTTTATTAATTCATACACTTTCGAAGCTCGCTCCGGTTATTTCTAAGCATGGTAACATTGTGTATATATTGACGTATGTACGCCATTGAAATTCCATATCTATTCAAATAAAGCGACCCGCACACCGTCAGTTCCGTCGGATCGATGCCGTGAAATGACGTCAATAGGGAGGTTTATGCGTCCATAGTAGGGCTACCAATTACTTTTTTGGACAAACTACTTAAAAATATTAGATTTATTTTTCGCCGATTGGTCCATTGTATATACATTTCAAGATACAATATAGGGAATAGTTTACTATTTCCTCAATTCGATCAAATATTTAATGATTAAGATTTCAAAATTTTACTTAGATCAACGAAATCTAGATTAAAACTTTATTTGTAAATGAAGACTATTCATGGATTGCCGCTAGGGATTACAGTTACAACGTTGTTTAGTTAAGCGTTTATTTTAAATGAAAATTTAATTCTAGAACGTATCCAATTGATGATCTGTCCAAATTCAATAATGATTATATAAATAAAATATTTATATAACGTCAATTTCTAGTAATATTTTGCGTCATCTTCCTCATTCTTTTCTAATACATGTGTATTTAACACTTTCATGACAGAATGCTTATTTAACACATTGAAAAATATACGACTTTAAAGTCATACATACCTACATACTTTTCGTACTATCCGTTAGCATCATCATCATCATCGTCATACATATTAATACGCTAAGGTTAAGACGTTTGCCTCCCTTTTTAGAAAAAAATCTCACAATTACTCCTCATAAATTTTATATAATTTCATCGATAATTGCTTGCTCTACCGGCATCAATTACTAAAAAAAATATTATTGTTATTGTTTTTGTAAATTAATTAATTATTAAAATTATACATGTGCTCCATCTGACGACTTTAATTTTGAAACACCGTCAAACATGATTGGCCGTCGGTAAATTGTTCAAATATTTCTTCGAACTGTTATCTGAGCTTCATAATGTAATACTCCAAAAAGAATAACGTCATAATCAGTTTGCAGAAATTAAAAACGAATTGAATACCTGCAATAAACTTTGATTTATTAAATTGAATGGCCTAGGCGACGAACACTGGAGAATCAAGCAGAAAGGAATTGTATCAGATGTATATATATATATACATATTAAGATAAAAGAACAAATTTTGTAATAAATAAAATTAATATTTACATTAATTTTGTAAACTGAAAATTATTATACATAGTTTGTGTGAATTATTTGCACAGGGTAGGTCTAGTATATATTATTATAACAAGCTCGAGATGTTTGCATCCCTTTTTAAAAGAAACTACGTAGTTATTACATATGAATTTTACATAATTTTATAGATGATTGCTTGCCCTATCAGTTTGTAATTAACAAATTATTTATTGCTTTTGTTTTTGTAAAAAGATTAATAGAACTCCCATCTTTCAACGAAATAATATATAAAATACTTTTTACATTGCAGTGCTTCGACTCAACTTACACTAGCATCAGGCGAGACGAAATTAAATATAAAATACTTTTCACGGCACTCCGCCTCAACTTTTATGATGCTTCGCCACTATACGATCTTAATTTTTAAATGTAATATAAACAGAAAAGATAATAAATATTGAGAAGTTACAAAAAATATATTATGTGCTAATCATTAGCCTAGTTAAAATACATTTGTATATAAAAAGCACGTATGAATCCATAAATGCATTTTAGCGTGCCTAACTTTTTAATAAAAGAAAAGAAAAATAAAAGAAGATTACAATTATTCACATTTTATTTTCGGCACATAGGTATTATCCATCTGCACAAAATACATGCTGTCTTTATAATCTTATAAATACCGATTATCAATAAGTATTGAAACATTTAATAAAAAACTGAACCGCGTTGATCAGGTGTGGAAAATCAACAAAAATTATTGAAAGGAGTGTGACGACCTCTTTTTTTTCTTAAATGTCACTCCCTTTCACATAATTAAAATCGGGTTTTCTACACTATCGTTTGCTTTACACCAACCGCGTTCAGCTTAGCCGCTTCATGTATACTTCATAATTCAAGTTCCATACAATTGTCGATGTATCAAAATCGTACATTTTAATTTAACTCAATTCTATAGTTTTTGACCAGTTTTAGACGTATTTGAAAATGTACATTTAAAATGAATGTTATTCTTAGTCACATATTTTTTCTCTCAAACAACACTGATAACATTGAATGGATTTTCATATTTATTTTACTTTGTCAAAAAAGAAAATATTTCCAAAATTAATTTGTAATACATGCATGCCTCGCTACCTAACAGCAACGAAGTCTGTCATATGATAATTCATATCGACCCTTACAATTAACGTTTACCTATTATGATTGTTTTTTAATAGGTCATTTATTTCCGTAGTTATACTCACACACGCCGTTACCGGCCCGCTTCGATAGGCGTTATGGGTTATAAAAATCAATAAAATAAAATTGGTAATGAATGTATGAATTACAAAAAATTAATGGCTATAAACGACTTAGAAAACGATTTTACGTCGAATAATCAAAACCGTGTTATGTTCAATATCCTAAAATATGTTCGGTAGTTTCTAACTGTTGTTTGAATATATATATATATATATATATATATATATATATATATATATACAATGACCACGAGACATGACCGGAATCAACAAAGATTGATTAGAGCTCATCAACATTATCCGAATACCAACTTAAATGTTGAACACAAATCCTTGTATTCAAAAATCATATGAAGAAGACAGCGCGTGAGGCGCAAGAGCGCACAAGCTTTGCTGCTGAATTTTTAATGAGTATTTATAATTTAACGCATTTATAATGCGCCGCCATTTGATACGGCAATCGACTTGTTTGATTAACTAATTAGGGAAATAACTTGAGTTTAAGAAATAAATCTACTTATTTAGACCTGGCTGCAGGTAACAATAGCCAGGTATAAACCTTTTACTCTGTATTAGCCAAACAAACCCATGTAGTCATATTGCCAGCTTGCATTTTATGATAATATTGCGATTCAGCCAACATCCTTGGGCAAAGAAGCAAATACATCGATACTGACCTAAGGACCGTCCCACCCCTCGTAACCCTCTTAAGGCCCCCACCACAGACAAACTCATTACGCGCTGGCCCCGCGGTATGGTCACCCCACTGCACGCGGGACGGATAGACCGAATTGGAAACCGCTGTTTAAATTAAGTCGTAATCACCGGGAAGATATTTATTCTATTCGAGAGTTCCTCCGTATTTGTAAAACGTGGGTGTACGAGCTCATTAGATTTTAATAGAGTACACGATGAGGGTTTCACTTCAACTAGGTACATTGTGTAGGGGTCCTTATTTAAAGATCAGGGGTCGCTTGCGGCTTCGCCCTCGAGGACGTAATATAAATGATTGATTTCGATTCCGATCGTTCACGATTGGACTTTGATGTGTATGCAGTTAACGAATACTGTGTTGCTAAACAATAGTAAGTAATATATATATAGCGGCTATGTGTATGTGTTTCAATTTGTAGATTGAGTATGTCGCTTTTTTGGACGTGCAATGACGTTGTATAAAACTAAGAAAAATATATGTCTATGATATTTTGGTCGAATTCAGGTTGAATCCAGTGAATTCATATGCGTTTTTTTATTGGTACAAAAGAAATAAATGAAATTAGTTCAATGAATACCATTTTCTATGTCACGATGACTAAAGATCATCTGTACCGGGGAACACAAAAGCAATGATCAATTTGATTTTCCAGATGTATTGCGCATGACGCCAGAATTAAAACCATAAATAGATAGATAGATATTTCAGCCGTGTGAGACCAACTTAAATGTCAGTAAATCAATCACTTACTAAAGTTATTCGTTTCTAGATACGAAAGAAAATCCACGCAATAAGTTACTTAAATTCAGCAAGGTTCATAAAGTTTTGCGAATGGACTATTTGAAATTCTTTCAAAGATCATAATTCATTTTTAAAGGTAGCATTAGACAAAAACTCTTCTATAAGAATTTTTACTTATGTTTGACTTAAACATTAATGTATGACGTTTAATTTGCATAATAGTATTTATTAACGATGCCGTTGTGAGTTTTAAAAATTTTAAAATATTTTTATGCAATATGCTGTAATTTTTTTAAAGCATTTTAAGGGGCCAACTAACGTACGAGGGGTAAACGAGCGAGTTACTACAGATCAGGTGATCATCGCCGTCCATCGACACTTGTAACTCTAAAAGAGTCACAAGTACATTGTCGACTTTTTAGGAACGAATAGGATATCTGAAGGGATGGAGAGTGGGCCACTGAAACTGTCATTCACTGGATGAAACAGTGTAGACTGTTACTTCATGTTTGTGTTCTATGAGAGTATAGTATCTCTCCGATCGAGCTGGCCCATTTTCGTGCTGAAGCTGAAGTTGGCCACACCATGACTCTACAACATCGACTATCAGTACACCTGACTCAAAAAAAAAAAATAGCCACATCTGATTCTGAGCATTCAGAAACTAAATTCTACCCATTCAAAAGAACACGGTTAGATTAGTTCATCGTTTACTCGTTTTCTTCTAGTATACCATTATTATTTTTGTTGTTTATATATTTATATAAATCAATATTTAATCAAAATACACCTGATAAAAATATAAAATTATAATGAACTCGGTTAGCGTGGCCTTTAGGAAACTAAAGTAAATCGTAAATTATTTAGATTTTTTAAATGCGTCGGCATAATTATTGACGTTATTTTGGTCCGGTTTTCTAATTATAGGAATATTGATTATCTAAAATTGGCCAGATTATAATGTTACGAGAGTATAAAAAATAGAACACCCAAAACGAATCACCAAGGTATCCCTTAAATAAAGTATTACGATAAAGGGATAAACACAATCTACCATATTGATCAGAGTTCACGCATTCGATCATACCGCGTCATCTCCAAGATTTAATTCATTATATTATACAGCTGAATTTAATAGACGGAACGCAATTACCGTCAACACGTATTTGATATTCATGAGCTCCGTACGTCGCTGTGTGCATGCAGTGTGAATATATAAAGGACCTTCTGAAAATAATGTTTATTCAACCTATTCCAGGAGCCCAAGCGAATACTTTCAAGAATTTATGGTAGAATTATTTATGGTTCAAAGGATAACAGTCTTTTTGGACAAATTGCAAATTTCCCATGTTTTCTGGATGATATTCTAAAAATTTGGGCAAATACAAAAGTGCACGCCTTATAACGCTCATGTAGTTTTTCATAAGAAATCAATTCTTGTGTTGACTTATAAAATAACACGGAGAACGAAAAATTTATTGTTCCCACGAGCTGATAATAGAAAGGAAAACAAAAAAGACACTTGCAAATGTCGAGAATGTTACAATGCTTTTGACTTTAACCATTAGAAAAAAAATGTATGCGTATATAATAAATTGTACCAAATATCAATTTATAAACAAACCAGACGGATTAGATGAATGACATTCAATACGAAACTACTTGCTGTTATTCTATACCTAATAAAAAATTTGGTTGCCTGTAAAGTCGGTATACGGGCGAAAGTTTTACGTGACAACGACTTTGAATGGTAAAATCATTTTAATGTGAATATTCATTCGTATAGTAGGAAGAAGGATGAAATAATAGTAACAATTTAAAACATTTATTTATACAAAGAATTATATTTAAAACATTAATTTATACAAAGAATCTCGCACTGAATTTCATATCAACAAAATTTTATTTTTACCTTTACACATACATACGTATTTATATACAAATATACATACAATAACTTGCAACATTTGCAAGCTATGCACTAATTCTCTAGTGAAGACCGATCATAGTTGAGTAGAGAGACGCAAGGCATTCGGCGGCCTCTCTCGTTCGGTGACTCATCGTTACGTTACCGAGCGTTACACCTTTTCATAAGTGACTCCCAGCCGCAACCTAATTTAAGACGTTGTCACGTCAAAATGCTACATACTCTCAGGATCCATAAACACAGACATCCCAAAGTCCATGATTTTTTTTCTAATCAGTCTTTATTTTTGTATTAAGAAGAATAAATGTTTTTTTTTTAAATATAAATGTATCAATAATACTTGATATACGTTATAAAATGACATGAATATACGTATATAATACTTAAATTGCCAAAGCATAGAAAACTACTTGACCTTGTCAAGTCAAGAGCAAAATACAACCTTAAATGCTTCGCATTATGAAGAGTGCAATAACTATGAAACGCAATTAAATAAAACTAAATAAGAAAGAAATGCTTAAGTACGCAATTGAGGATTAGTTTATATTTTGTGAATATACTACTACTGTATATTAATTGCAGTGTTGACTATAATCGATTTTCATAATAAATAAAATCTATTTTAACGAATCCAAACTGGAACTTCAGACTTGTGTAGTAAATTGAAATGTACCTAAAATTGAAATATGACCACATGAATGGAAAATTTGGAGTGCTTTATTGAAATTCTGGAACTATCTAGATGTATAAAATTAAGTTCTAAAACAACCCATCTGGAAATCGGTTGAAGAATTATTCATGAGCCGATATTCATTGTCACGAAAAATAATTTTATTTAACAAAATGTGTACTAATCAAATAATAATTCATGTGTTTGTTCACATCTCCAACCTTTTAAGATACGATTTTATCGGTGACCAATAAATACCTCTAGAACATTCCACCGATCTCGCAAAGCTCATACTATTTATTCTTCGAGTAGTTCTTCGCTAAACTCTGCAAGGTCCTTTGTAATTTCTTTCCTGTAGAAGTCCTAAGTAACAAAAGTAAAAGGGTGTCAGATCCGGGGACCAAGGACTCAGCTTTTGTCGCCACCTTTCTATCTACGCCTCATATAAAGAGCAGTGAATGAAGTGTATTCACCTATAAATGGACAATAAAAATACTTGAATATCTACATTTGAGCTACATATTACGGAGGACCTTTTGATGTACGATATAACTTTGTACTTGCTGTATGCTACTATCACACTATATAGGTGCGGTAATAACATACATTGAGTACATTCAAGTATAGATATGCGATATAGTCCACTATTCTTTGAATGTATTATTATAGAAATATTTGACGTAGAAATATTATTTCATGGAGCACTATTAATATATTGTTACACAACATTAATAAAAGTCTTTAACCCATCGGTCAACACCTGCACTAATATAAAACAGTGGAATAATTTGCTTGTTTGAACGTGCTAACCTCAAAAACTAACAGTTCCATTTGAAAAAGCCTTTTTGTTTTAGATAGCTCGTTTATCGATCAAGTTTATAAACCGTATAGTAATTCAAATTTGACGTGGATGGAACCACAAGGCACAGAATTAGATAAGTTTACATTTGATATGTCGTTGGGTAATCAACAATTTTACGTACACTTCTGAAATAGGGAATTTATTGGACATTTTGCATAGTTAATTGATAACATTAAATTTATATAAAAAAAAATTATATTACTCAATCAGAAACACAAAATATTTATTATTAATGATAAGTCAGAACTGAGATTAAAAGTTAAGAAATACATAAGTTACAATTTGACAAATAAAAAAAGGAAATAGTGAACAATAAAATATTATAAAAAGGAATATTTTCTTAGCGATAGACGCTTAAAAGGCCGACCGTCCGGCATAATTCTAAGAAATAATTTTATAAAGGGCACCCTCGTACTTGTAATTAAATATCGGACAAAAACTAAAGGAAATTATACAGCGAAGGACTTCATTGATCGGGCGCGGCGCGTTCAAGGTCGCAGGATTTCAGGGCTAAGGGTCGTCTGCTCTATAACTCAGCGTACTTACCTACTAACCATCAATTTTAATTATTGTTTACATTCGTTACATCCCACCGTCTATGGCTTTGTCTGTTCAATTCGAAGCATCGTGGATTGGGCTCGTGAATAGAAAACAATGCTATAAAGAAAGCTATCTCAGGCAACTGAAGCGAAATGTTAATACTTTATTTTTTCCCGTACTAGGTACTTCATTAATCGTTTACATTAATTTAACTGATTGCCGTCCAATAGTGACGTCCCCTATAGAATTATCATCGTTGATGAGCTTTTTATGTTGCTAAAGTAAAAATTAAAGAGGCCGTTACATAGAGGAATAATTTATAGACCTTCTGTGTTTTTATAGCGCTTTGAGACATTAATATTCCACACCGATCGGACGAAGCAAATATAAATCACTTTTTTTCTAATACCTTTAAGTTTACAACTGAATTTAAATCATTACTTATTACTAACTACGGTAATGGTGGCCTTTTTTGGTGTCAGTTACAGTTTTGGCGTAAGTATCAGTTACAGTTTTTCTTAAGTATATTTGTTTTAGATGCATCGAGAAGCTTCAATTAAGTCGACATATCCCTTTCAATTTATTTCCATATAAACCGAAGTACTTATCAACTTTTTAATGTAGAGGCTACATGAGTTCTTCACGTACCTCTGGCTACTTAGAATTTCGTACAACCTTCTGCAGCCTTAGGCGCCGTTCAACCGCTTTTGTGAACTACAAGTATCAAAAAACAAATCGAGAAGTAATCGATGATAATTGGAGGAGTAATAGATGATTATTATCAATTTTTCAAGTTCTTAATGTAGGCAGAAACTATTCAAAATGATAAATGAATTATTACAAATAATGTCTCTCTCGTTTGTTTAATATTTTTTTTTAATGTGAATTTTTGAATAGTGACTCCAGGTAATAATATCAATTTAGCTTCTTTAATGAGTGGTGCATAATTCTCCCAACATGCTAATACCAGTTCATCAATCTGTGAAAGGGGAGGTGTAGGCCCGCACACAACCACTATGTACACATCTGCTAGAAGCTTACAAGTTACAGCTCTGTATGCTACCTAGAAATAAATTATTTGTGTAATAGCAATCAGGTACCTGCCAAAACTCAGAATTATACATTGTCCCATAACTGTTTATAATTATTTGATGTTCAAACTTAACAGCTTAGCTCATAGAGCACTATAATTGCCCTATTTGGGTAGATATATATGTAAAAGTTATTTTGAATATTAATATAAAAGTGCAAAGAAACCATAAAATATTAGCTTTCACCGTGTGGGCTCTGAATGATTCCTATCTTTATATGCTATTTTTCTTGTTTAGCTCTTGAATGCCTTGTCAATATCGATGCTGTCTACTTTGGTTCTTATCTCACTCTTATTTGATCTCGGTCCAGCTCTTTATTTCTGATCCCTTCCCAAATTTGATTTAATTCCAGTTTTAATTTCTACTTCAAATTGATCTGCACTCGATTCTAGTTTCAGTACCTATTTCAATTTCAATCTCGGTCCTGTTTTTCAAATCGATTTTGGTCCCCACTTCCAATTTCGAGTTATGTTAGACATATAATATCAAATCACTATGATGTGTCTAAGTACAGTGGATTATTACTATGCTATATTTAATTTTGTTTATAGGTTTCAGATTATAATTATAAAATTTGTGACTCTATTGTTGTGCGAAAGAAGGACAAACAGACAAAGATACTTAGCCTTTATAAGGATAAAAGTAAATCTATAAAACAATTATTTCAATTGTCTTTATCATCATCATCATCATTTACTCCAAACTCCATACTCAACTCCATACTCCAAATGGAGCATAATTTTAAGAGGAAAGTATAGGCTCTAGTTTAGGGTACGAGTGATGGAAGAATAAAGCCGGCCGATATTCATAGAACCTTTAGCCAAAAAAAAAAATTTACTTCATTACTTTGAAATTTGAATTTTTTAAAAGTTTAATATAATTTTATTGATGTTATTTTATATAGATTACATTTACTTACATTAGGACTCATATAAGGTAAAAAAATCCGGATAATAATAATATCGGATAAACTTCGATATCGATTTATCGAGTTTTGCACGGGATATGACGACATGTCGCGTGCTAAGTCAAAAAAAAATCAGACGCCTGACATTGGTCGACAGTGACATTTAACTGCTTGCGGGATTTATGTGAAGTTATTTTGCTATTTGTTACGTTTTATTTTAAATCTAACGACTTGGCATTGTAAATGGACACAGATATCATCGACACTTTTGACCACGGCTTGAATACGAATACCGCTCTGTTTCTAATAACAATACCAGCGCGAACTTTGAATCGACATATTAACGATATATCTAGTAGCAATGCTATCATTCATACTGACGGCATTTTAAGTTATGCCTGTGTTGCGTTTACGAACGAAATGCAAATATAAAATACACAAAAAGGGATGTAAAACAAGTCAAGTTTTGTAATGACTTAATTTTTGTAATTGATTCTACTTTTTTTAAGTCTTAATTTTAGCACTTATACTTTTGTTTTTTTTTTTAAGTGTGTGTTTGTAAGTATAAATCAACATTTTGTCAAATAATCCTGTTTCGGTGAAATATTATAACTGAATTAATAATTATTGACGTTTTATGACTGTGCCGGTATGGCACTGCTATAAAAATGTTTAATAGCCACTAGCCATGATAATCAAATAAAATTAAATGATAATGAAATAAATAAAATTGATAGAACAGTATAAAAAGTTAATATTTAAATTATTATTGTGCTTGTATTGTATATACTATAACAACGGAAAAGTGACTGAATGGCGTAGTGAGACCGTGTATTTTGGTTTCCCGATAACAAGCATAGAAAAACAATAAATTCCTTATGACGCAAATAAGTTTCAATTAGAACGTAGGTATTTGATAGCACATATATTTGAAGCAATACACAGTTTCTTTTCCCAGTTCCAATTTTCGTCCTTTCGTGACCCATTTCCATTACGGATCCCCATTTATTACTTTGTTTTACATTATATTGTTTGTTGATAATTATAATGTATTCAACTATTGCCGCGTGTTGTTTGCTAGGTAAGTTCATTAAAGTAGAGCAAAACGCCTCCATAATTTATTATGACCATTACATTTCAAACGTCTTACAAATAATTAGATTACCGTAATACTAAACCATGCACGACTCATTAACTGTTTGTTGAATTTCGATTGCTTGTTATGAACTGTATTCTATGTATTCTGACATTGTTCTAGGCACTTACCTCTAACATCCCTCTAGGAAGTATTGCATTGAGCAAATGACGACACTATAACTTGCATAATTCAAATCCATGCATTTGAATTATGCAAGTATATATATATATTGCACTCGTCTAATAACTCCAAACAAAAAAAAACAAACTTCGACACATTCTTCATTCCTGCAAATGTGTGTCGAGCAACGGCATTCAAGCGGATTAGACGTCAAATAAGAGCAGTATCATTATTCTATACATCTGTGAACCGCTCCCGAAATGACTATTCACAACTTCGCGCCTGTCGCAGGGCCCGGAGTCCTCGGAGGATGATCATAAACTTTCGCCGAACTCTAATGGCCCTTTTCAGGCGGAAAATTCAATAGAATAATGATTTAGGGGAAATTTTGATATTTCCTTGAGAGGTCGGCTTCATACGTTTATTATTGCTGTCGACTGCAATGTGCTTACAAATATGTATATGTTTATGATATTCAAATGTTTAAAAATTACATTACTATTATCTATGTGTATTGTAGAATATGCATCCTGAAAGTCAATGATGGAGAAATACGATTTGTAAACGCACTCTAGGGATTCTATTATATAACCTATAGCATTTGAGGTAAATGACCACGTAACTCAACCTAACTAGTATAAATGTACACATTTGGTGTTCGCGTAAATCCCCAAGCTTTTAGAGACACGTTGTCCAAATTAATATTAATTTTTTTTGTTTTTTTATTTTATTTGTTCTTCATTTACAATTCACTCCTGCTGCAGAGAGGTATTGGAGAGGGACGATGTGGAATCTCCGCAACTCTTAACTACGGCTTTGAATGACGTTGTCAAGTTCTTAAATTTCAAAAGACATGACAACAACATTAACGGCGAATACATCGCTCGCTTTCGGTTCGCTGACGACGCAATCAAAATGACGAAATCATTGAATGACCTAGGCACTATGTTTAGAGACATCGGTAGAGTTTTTCTAGAAATAGGTCTAAAAAAGGAATATTGACAAAATGGAAATTAGGTTTAATATCTATATGGTATCCATTTAAACGATAATTCAGAACTCTTCAATTGTAGACGAATTGTAGTTGAATTGTAGACGAATTGTAGATGAATTGAAGACGAGTTGCAAACGAATACGTCTACTTCGGATAGACCGTCCGATTAAATGAATACAACGCCGATAAAGAGGTTACACGAAGAGTTCAGTGTGGTTGAGCAGTGTTTGAAAAATGACGAGGCATCTTCAAATCCTGTATAGTCTGTGAACAGCGCGTGTTGCCAGTAAAATTTTATCATTGTCTAATGGCCAATGGATTTTTTATTGGGCCATGCAGCTGATATTAAGACAATTTTTCGGCTGCAGAAGCGGGTTGTTCGTGCCATTCATGATTTGAGAGTAAAAGAACTTAGCGCTCTTGGCGAAATTTTGAAAGAAATTAATATTTTATCTGTAACGTCACTATATATACACTAAAACCTGATACTTGTCAAGAGAAATATATGGTAACATTAGACATAAGAACAATCTTGCGGTTTATAAAACCCGTCTAAGAAGAGTTAGCGAATTATTTAGGGGACAATGTTCGCGCTTTTATAATATGATTTCAGCAGAAATTCAAAATTTGACATTTTGGAAATTTAAACTTTTCGTTAAAGAAGTTATATGTTATAAGAAGTTATATGGCAGGGGTGTCGGAACATCTCAATGAAAAAAAAACCCATGGGCTTTCTTGGACTTGTTCGACCATCACGTCGCTTCGTGATATTTCTAAATGTTGTCCTAAATTATTATTTACTCAATACTTTGTATCGATGAGTAAAAAGCAGCAACCCTTAAGTTACTTGCCCATTATTCTCAAGGTGAATCAGCATTTGGAATGGATGGTGATGTTAATGAACAATTCGTTAATGAAGTATTTCAAATGCAATTTGTATTATCTACGAAATAAAGCTATTTTTGATGTGATTTAATTTGAATGGATTTGATTTGATTAAACATACGGATGCTAGATGTGGTCCCTCACCTTCGGTTTCATAAACAAGCTCAGAGTCACGCGACGTGCGATGAAAATAGTTATGTTCGGGTTTTATCCGCGAAATAAAATCCCTAACAAAGAGACCGATGCATGTGCGAGTATCAAATTCATATGATGGACTAGATACTCGTACATACACAGAGACTTGACAGGTTTACTTTACAGTTCTAGTAAGCGCTAGACAGATATATGACTTAATACTTATTTAACACAAGCTACCAGCCGCGGCTTCGCACGGATAACGCTAATCATCAATAGCCTGATGACTTCTGGTGGATGAACGGGGGCGGTAATGTGACGAAGTTTTAGTAAAGATCTATAAGTACATCGCCTTGCAACGCTCAACAAAAAAATGTATTAATTTATACAGAAAATATGACCAAATTGCTTAAAATCTAACACGAAAATTTCTGTTGATTAGATAGTTACCAAACTTCTTTTAATTGTAAATACTCAAAAATTTAAGAAAAATAGAAACAATTTCATTTCCTATTAATCTGTAGGAAAGATATAAAACTGTCAAAAAAAGAAAACAAAATAATAATTGTTTATTCGATCGCCATAAAGCTTCACAGGATCATCCGCTGAGCTAATTTGAATACTTCCTGAAAACTTCATTAAAATTGATCCATCCGTTTCGGAGCCCATACGGAACGTACACACATACACACTTTTTATTTGCGTATATAGATTTGGAAGTTCTATACAATACCACAATAGCCGACTGCACTACCGCAGCAAAATTAAAGTGTCGTTTATAGTTTACAGTTTAAGCTAAACAGACTCAATTTTTGTAATTCATTTAATACATAGATAAACTGTAAATTAACGAAAACCAATAATAAATAAACTTATTGTCGGTTTATTAATGCTTTCCAATGATGGTATGATTTAATACAGTAATTTTTCAGACTTTGGTTGGCGAAGTCATTATTATTACATTATTTCTCAAAGATGTTTTTTTTATCGGTACGCCATATTTCCCTTAAAAATTCATCAAAACTAGTGATATCGTTTAGAATAATAACTAGACCCTTAATTACGAAAAGCACGTGAATACATTTAATTCACCCGAATGTATTATTATTTTTTTAAAGTTTACACAATATTACTTAAATAATGGGTTGTAATACTTCCACGTGTAAATCATCGTAAAATGTAAATATAAATCAATTATAAGATATATTGACATATATCATCGCAACAGACTGATCGTGAAATTTTAATAACGCATACATAAAAATCAGATTAAATAGAAAATACACTTATACACAAATACACTTATTTTAAGGTAAAGTCATTTCGTGAATACGTACAAATTTCGCTCTGAGAATTTACTAAAGTAGAAAAAAGCCAAGTGGCCGACCCAAAACCGGACGGAGTGGTGCTCGAGGCGCACTTTACGTGCTTTACCTTCGAATTATACAGAAATTCTCAGAATAACATTGTATATAACGATCTCGGAGATCGCGCTTTCGCTTAAAACATGTACCTACATGTGCAAGTTGAGTGCCGGTAGATGGCTGTTTGCTATGGTTTCGCTCACCTGCGCCTACGCTCGGTAATCCGCTCGGGTGAAGATCTGCAAGACGGATTTATCTAATCATAAACTCGATGAACAGATACATATTTAAATGTTAACTGTATAAACATCAACCCTCACTAATGTAAATATAGACATGTAGCAGAAAAAGAAAATTTTCATAACAGCACATACACTGCAATACACACACGCTTGCACGCACATGAATATGCGCACACGTCCGCGCACGCGCACGCTTCATTCAACATGCAGGTACACGAGCGCGCCACATACACACACACACACACACAAACACACACCACGCACACATAGTTAAATGATACATAAACTGAATTTCATATAGTTATATATGTCTTTTATATAATTATATAGTGTATATAAGCGCCTTTTTCAGCCCTCCTTCCCCCGAAATTGTAAAGAAATTCTTCTTATGGACTCTTGGTTCACTTACAAAAAATTTTCTCCGATAAACCTTCACCCACTCGGTAAATACACATTTAATGATTCCTAATGGATACAGACACGAAGGGAAAACACGCCGTCCAAACGGGAAAAATAAATCTATTTTTGGAAACCTTTTAAAGTCTGTTAATAGTAGGGCTCTTTGTTGTAAAGCTTTGGATCGTTGATACTAATAAATTTATTTTGAGGGCTCACGCTAAAAACAATGAATTTTACAGGTAGGAAAAATGTGTTTTTCTTTTGTTCTATAAATATAAATTAATGGAAATTGTACTTTCGTTATCTCATAATATATATATATATATATATATATATATATATATATATATATGTAATTATGTATGGAGTTTTTTGTGCTTTCAACTCATATAAAATCCGATAAAGCAGATTATGTCGATTGACCCTTAATCAATATTTATTATCGTACGAAAAAAAAGGTACTAAGTTGTAACTAGTTCATCTATTGAACCTATACAGAAAAAAATAAACGATTATCATCGCTTTCTTGAACTTGAAAAAATCATTAATATATATACATCATTATTTACCAGTCGAATGGGAATAGATTCGATACTTACGATTGTCTTCAACTACTACTAGCAGATCATAGACACCTACATACACAGGTCTATTTAACTATAATACTAATGTAACTCCAAGACCCAAAATCATATAAATATGTGTGTGTGTATATCTATTATGCCACCACCTGACTGGTATTAAGATTTATTATCTCGGCGTGACCTTGCAATTACTCAGGATCTACTTCAAGAAGGACACGTTTTGAAAAATTCAGTTGGACTTCTTTTTAAGAACTTCGTTCACATCAAAAGGTCTAAAGTCTAATAATTTTCAATCAATGCTCGCCACTGTACATTACTAGTTATAACAAAACGACGGAATTGAACCTTAAAGCCATTCAAGTTGGCGAAGTGCGGTTGATCGTTAACAATCGTTGTCACTTATGTGGTGTGACTGCCTGACTGGCGTAGTTGGTAGTGACTCTACCTGCTGCACTGGGGGCATGTGGGCTCCATGCCGTTTTCATTCAATATAAGGCAAACATTTATTTATTTGATTAAGAATTGATATTCACCTTGAGTCTGGATGATTCAAAAAAAAAAGTATATATGTATTACATCAATCATCGTATAAGCCTCGTTGCTTAATTTGGGACCAGATTTCGCTGCGTGTATTTATCCGAAGATATTATAAAAATATGTCCAGCACCGGCATCTTAATGCGTTCTTCGACATCCGGAACGATTGCTCTAAAATCTAAGCTAAGTTGGTCCATTCGTCCGTGGTACGAAATTCGAACCCGGCGCTTTTGTTCGGAGACAACGATTTTAGCCCCTCGCCTACCACGTGGCGGTCTCACTGACGCAAGACTGGAATCTCACAAAAACAGACAAAAAAAACTGCCCAGGGATTGAACGAACGAAAATAAAAAAGTTTTAAATAATTATAACCATTATATCAGAGTGTTTCGGTAAAACAAATAACGTGCGATATCAAATATTCGATACAAAACGAAACGCAGTAATGAAGGATGTCGTATCGTGTACATGTATTTATTCACGAAAAATGGTCGCTTCTTAGAAGCGTATTTATTACTTCTTTTATATACAAAATATAAACAAAATGATTACATATTCTGCTGCCAGACAGGAGACACGATTACACGTGCCGCCCGTTACAATTACAAGAGTATTGTATTTGATGTCACCCGCCCGCTTCGCTGAGCGTCACGAGTTATGAAAATAAATCAAAAGAAAATTATGAAGAACGTATACAATTCAAAAAATAAAGGGCCTGATACAGTCTACGAAAGGTTATGCGTCGAATGATTAAAGCCTCCATAAGTTCGGTAGTATGTTACTAAGGATCGGAAAAAAAATCGTTTTATTAATGTATTATACATAGTTAGCTAACTGTTTTCCCATGCTTCGCTCTGCTTAAAACAAAATTTATCATGGACTGTTTTCCATCCATATCTCGGTCTAGATTTCTATTTCAGTCCTGCTCTTGATTCCAATGCTAATCCTAATTCTGTTTTCTGATTCTGTTCAATGATTTGTTCCTAATATTCCTGGTAAGTATATCTAATTGTCTTGTGTAAAAATTGTCTCGTATATGAGATAATCTACTATAAGTTGAAATCGATTGCGATCCGTTAAGAATGCTATATCGACATGAGATATAGCTTAATATTTGTGTAACCTTTGTGTTCTAAATGTATCCCAAGCTTCAATAAAATCGGTCAAACTTTTATTTAGCTGTAAGAGGCCACGCATACAAGTAGGCAGACAGACAAGTATTTAAAAATTGTACATCACTGTAGATAAGTGCGCCATAAAACCAATATTGTATTTATGTACAGACAGAGCCTATAGATTTACAGATTATGTACTGCATAGATGTTATAATCTGTAAATAAGTAGGTCCATGACATACGAATTTACATAGAAGTTACAGGTACATCTTAATCAGAATTGCATCTCAATTATTTTTTTATTATATGATGAATAATGATTTTATATAAAACAAGAACCTTCACACTTCAGGAAAAATGATCACAATTCATCATTTTAATGGGTCTTCGAGGAATCTAATCATACAATTTTTTTATGATTCAAGAAGAGATTTTCCGTAAACATTCTTTTAGGAATAATAAAATGTCTGCTTACGTTAGTATTAATTTGATTTCATTACATACAAAGAAAGATTTTCTTAATCAATCTAATGATGCTGAATTATAACTTTTACCGCAGTAATCCATTATTTTCTCGAAGTTAGAAGTTGACTTTGCGTTCTTTGGCCAATCGTTTGGCATTCCCCTTCACATTCCGTCTAAAGAGGACACAATTTTCGACTGATAGAAATAAAAATTCGTAGAACAGTAATTTTGTTTTAAGTTTGATTTACTATTGAACTACAAAAAATGTCGAATAGATCCAAGATAACCTTTGATCAAAGTTTAAATGAAATTTATAAGGAGTATCAGAAAGGGATGATAAAATTTTACTAAACATTATTACGCACAATGATTGGTACATTTTGGAATCAAATAATATATTAACTTCCAATATGAGCAAATACGCAAAATTTGTCTACTCTACGTATATTTTCCAAGGATTTTTTTTTTAACTTATATGTGAAAATTATTATACGGATAACGGATGGTACGAGTTCCATTTATAAGAACGAAATTGTTTTTTTTTAACGGGATTACTTGGCTTCAAGAGCCGTATACGAAAAGCTCGTAAACAATGCTACTAGTACCCCGGAGAGTCGCGTGCTAACTCGTTTTATGTGAGCCGAGCTGACGTGTGTACGTGGTTTTTTTAAGTCTTGGACACGACTTTCACGGACAAAGGCCAAATCGAATGTTAGTTTCATGCTGCAAGTGACAAGCATAACTCGGTATTTTTCTATAGTATAAACTGTTTGTTTGATAAATAACATGAAACTACAAATGGCGATGAGCAGGCCTTTCCTCCCTAGCGATTAAAGATATTAAAGAGCAGATCAAAAACAACACAAACTCGCGATGCGGCTTCAATATCATACAAATTTCAAAATATAAAATAAGCTAAACTGGGCCACTAATAGCTCAAACATTAAAATTTGAGTTAAAAGGAGGTAAAAATTAATGTTTAGCTTTTATTTAATGATATCTATTATTTCGTTTCTTTTTAAAGTTTATTACACCGTTGCGAATTGTTTTACATTCTTTGGCTTGCAAACTTTATAAATAAGGAGGGAGTGATATAGTCAAAATTGATTATATTAAAAACAATCACAAAAAGTATTGAATAATCAAAGAATGAATATTGAATAATCAAATTAAACATTTATAAAAAATATTGTTTACTATCTATGCTAATCTGATTTCTATTACCTTATTGTTATTCCTGCTTATGCTCATACATAACTTCGCTGCGCCAGTTGGTATTTTTTACAGTTGAAATTATAAAAAAAAATTCTATTATCGAGATGGGTTCAACGTCACGTCAGTTGTCATTGTCCCGTCAATCACGGGGTCATTACTTTGAGGTCATACTTGTCATTGAAATTAAACTTCTACATATTCTGAACGCTGAAATGATCAAGTATGAAGAATAAAACGCCGACTATCGTCCGCATCTCTACTCGCTCGAGTTGGGAGAACGAAAGGACTGAAGAAATTTCCTCTGTCATGTAGAAGATACTGTGTTACATATCGCTATGAAGTGCATACCACAAAATGTGCTGACGTTTGTAGTACATTGCGTCATATGTACGTAATGATTATATGTATTTTTAGTGCAGATCATCAAAAACCATGACCTGAACCGTTCGTATCTATACCGGACGGCCGAACAAAGAAAACCATAAACGACTAAGCGTACATTTTTGGCATTTCTCGTCTTCGATGCATAATTTTCTACAAAAATGTTTCCGATTTAGAAATTAGAAGGTAAAAGTTCTTAATCTACAGTTTTAGAATTGGAGTTAACTTTTACGCTATGAAATTCAAATCAATGTAAAGGAAAGAGCATCAAAGATCTTAATTTTTTGTAAGTGTATGAAATGCTCGATAAAAATGTAATCTGCTTTGGACATACGCAACTTTCTTTCACATTAATTTTAGCTATCGATTTTTTTAAGTATCTGCTACACTCAATCACATAGCGATTATAATTTTCAAACAGCGCAATGATCTATCGTTACGTTACACTTTGGAATAATTCGTTATTGATCATCAATCCATAACAATTTGCTCCAAATTGATTGACAATCAATAACCATTTATTGGAACTTTTATATTTTTGATGAATTATGTATGCATACTGATATTTGGATTCAATCCTTTTACATTTTAATTGCAACACAAAGTCTTCGGGCGGCTTTTAATTATTTCTTCATCTGCTATGTTTTTTAATTGATCTAGTAAATTTATCACAAATTGCAGGACTTATTTCATCATAGTTACCCATCTGCGATCCATATCATGAGATTGAGCTACTCTTAGAAAAGATTATAACGATTATAAAATTAATGAAACCAAATCCGAAATAATAACAATTATAAAAAAGATTTGATATTGCATTGGACAATATACTCACCTGTCTTTGCGATTGCCGCACCATTCTTCACCTCTACTATTCGAAATTCTACTGAATTTTGAACTGACTATAGGTAATTGTGTTGAGAGATCTATGATGCAGCCCTAAATTCTCTTAGACTATTGATGATGATGAACAGAATAACCATCTTCACACAAGCAGTTAGACAGTAGAACGCAATACTTAAAGTTCAGTTTCAATGTGCAGTTTTCTTATATCTCAATATATTACTGAAATTTATTAGATAAAGCTGTAAGAATTTAGTAGGAGAACATCGAAACAAAAACATATTTAGTTTGACTAGTCAATGCTAGTACTTACTACAACAAAATGAATAATTTATTTGGTGCATTTCTTATATATATTTTAGCTAAAATTATTACAAACATTAAAATTTCCTCATATTGAATAATTACTTGAAATGTAGAGGCGGGAAAATTCAAAATACTTGAAAAAAATTAAGAAATGTTTAGCAAAATGTGAGGATAATTGTTTGTAGAGAAACTTACGAAATAAATTATTAACCTGAAGGAAAATACTAACTGTTTTTAGTATTAGGAATAGATAAAAATACAATATTGGTAGATTATATTAAGTGCATATAAAATTACGTATAAACTTATATCCATACTTTGATCTTTAATCGTAAGTGAAATCGATTTTAAGTCTATTTCAAATAGTTTTTCATTAAAATTTACTTTTAAGTACAATAAATACTAGACACCTTAAAGTTATTGTTTCATTATACTTCTCAGTCTGAATATATATCTTTTGTCGTCCCACTTTAGGCATCACTATATAGTTAAAAGCCGACTACAATGGTTTGCGCTTTTAGCTTTTACCGAGACAGTTAGCTCGTTCTGGGATTAACAAACGAATTAGCCAGTTCTGTAATTTACCAAAAAGGACTAAAACATCCGACAGCTCTGAATTGTCGGGCGTAAAGATTGACCAATAAGAGCTATAACATGAAAATATGAATACAATCGTTAACAGCTTTGCTTTCAAACTAGAATGTCGAGTTCGATCCCGGTCACGAGCGAATCGACAAATGACTTTTTCACTTAAGCCGTATAAAATCACTAGTTCCGTGCCTCGGAAAGCAAGTCGTCGGCCTTCGTCGTTACATCGGCGGCAACTGTCGTTAGCTGCCCCGACCGATAAATAGGCTAGCGTTGAAGCCCCTCAGTCTGATACAAAAAGATTGTGGGAGCATATGGCTGAATAGTGGACAATTAAAATGCGATACAATAACAAAAATCTCTCTATTCCACTGATGAATGATCGATAATTATATACTGTGTCGTAGCTGCATACTAAAATTTGTAAACGAAGCTGGCGGCTGTCGTAGACTGTGTTCCGAAGAAAAGTTTAACAATAGCACACTAAGCCGTACAGGGTATGACAATTTTGATTTATACTCATAGAAAAAAAATAGTAGTATAAAAGATGTAGAAAGGCGATTTTAAAAAACGATAAAACTTAAGATTATTTTTATTTTATTTCACTATTATTTAAATCGAATACAAAATGAATCTTGAATCTTCATCGTTTGCGAGGCCGACCGCTACATAATATTTTCCGTATTAGAAATAGGTTGGCCAAGGACAGTTCTGAGAAGAAATATTACATTTTATAATACGAAATGGATGTTCGTAATACAAATAGGTTTCTTGATATTAATAGAAAAATTACTTATCGATGTATTAGATCCATCTTTTGCTTCCATCTGATTGTAGATTCCGTATTTGTCCAATAAACGAGATTCAGTCGCAGGTATTTTTCGTTGGTGTCATTTTCGCGTTCTCTGGGTACTCAATACTACAATAAAATAGCCAAGACGGACAGACAACCAATAACAAATGCGAATCTAATTTTTTAGTCGTTGCACAAACTCCACCCGCCCTTTGTTATTGTGTCAGATTTAATTGTCCAACTGCTGAAGCACATCCACCCCTGATCTTTTTATTTCACATCGAGGTACTTCCATCTTGAACCCCTCCGCGCTGGCCTAGCACGGATCGGGAGCTGCCTACGACCTTCGTCGCCAATGCGGTGACACTCTAGAACCCACGACTGAATGTACTGGCCGAGACACGGAGCGTGCGATACGATGCGACTTATGCTAAAACACATTGATCAATTCACACGTGGTCGGGATCGCATCGGGTTGTACCTCCCGATTCGAAGGCAACACGCTTAACCACTGAACCACCCACTCTGTGCCACCCAAAATATATTATTATAGACTTATATTTGAAATTTTCAAACTCATCACTGAAAAACAAAATAAAAAAGGGAAAAGGTTAACCCGGCTTAGTCAACAGGCCCATCTCACATGTAAACCGGATCTTTCCGCAGATTATGAAAGTTCTACGCATGATTACTTAGGATTACAGTGTTTATCTTATGTCTGATAGGGGATTACATCGAATCCCGATATAGTATCGACGTGCGGAATATCGATAAACTCACCGGGCGGCGGCATCACTAAGTCTAACAAAACTCGATTAAACTAAGCTCTAATTGGAAATCTTCGACGAGTTGGGGCCCCATTGATAACCGCATAATCCGATGTCACAAACAACTTTAGAACACGGATGAATAGCACTCGCTCTCTTTCTGTCTCCTTCTTTCTCTGTCTCTCTTTACCGCAATTTCTTAAATCCTTATAATTACATACAAAAGGATCGTAGGACACCTGGTGGACTTTTTTATATCGATTGTTTAGTGGACGAGCGGTCAGAGCATTACCCATTCATCCAAAAGATACTGCCTTCAAATTCTAATCAATGACTAAATGTCCAAACCCTTGAATCTCCAAGAAAAAGATTATGGATAATATGCCTCTGCATTTGTGTAGTATTAACCCGAAAGAACTAGTCCATTTTAACTACTGACTAATATTAACACTCATTTAAACCTTTGAGAATTGTCGTGATATGCGCTATATCTCACTGCCTTTATAAATACGCTTTGTACTATTAATGATAGATACAGACTTTTTCGGAGTGACTATATATTTGTACAATTGAGTGACCGTGTTGGTTCGTCAGAGCATTGTAAAAAGTATACAAGCGACGCATAGTGTCAGAAGTAATGCGACAGAGAAAAGTAATTTTAGCAAACCTTATATCAATAGCTTAAATCCATCGAAATCGTATCACGATAAAAATATTCCAATGAGTTACTAAATGATGGGGACACAGTTTGATCAAACTATGCTGCAATAAGTCCAATGTCGTACAAAAAAGCATTCGACTAGAAGAAAAGAAGGTATCAATCTACTTACCCAGCTACCGTGTGTTCCAGAATATACCAAAGTAGTCTTTTTATTTCTAATGCCACTTTCAATCACTATAAACCTATCTATAAAATTATATGCAAAGTAGTGTCTACTATGCTTTTGTTATTCTGTTTCTACTATGTACTTTCATCTCTAAAGAGCATAATACGAGCAACAACGATTCGAAGTTATTGGCTAATTCGATTTCTCAAAGCGCGCCGAGGTGTGTGCCTAAATAACTTTCAGAATCCAACGATGTACAAGTTTGACAACCTCTTTAATTTGCACTGCGAATGAAACTTTGAATTAAATTACAATAAATTATTTTTAAAATTTTTAAATTTGGCTCTCACAATAAGGAGGACTTTATCGTAGAATTTTTTGTTGTATAGTTGAATGTACGTAGGGCGTACTATAAATTTCTGGAAGTGGCCACTTACATAAACAATATTTAAAAAGTAATTACTACATTTGAAAATGGAGCTCTTTGGCTGTATGATACAGTTCGTTTCGTCTAATTGTCAATTGTTTTTACATTGTGGCGTCATTTTAAAAATTGTATGTCTTCATTAGTATGGATTTAAGAGGTGAAAATTTTTGTACTACGATTTTCTACGATTTCAAATGTAATTTTACAGCTCAATAGAGCCTTGCTTGGCTACGAACTGCTTTTGGAGATGAAGCACCATGCAACACGACTTTTTATTACTGGTTTGCGGAATTCAAGCGTGGTCGTGTCAATCCCAGTGGTGAATTTCGTGACGGTCGCTCATCCACCGCCGTGAACATGACAGACATGTGACTTATCGTGAGAGTCGAGCATCTTAAAGCATAGGCATGAGTCGAATACAATCGATCCTACGATTTATAAACTTATATTTACTATTTTACGCCACCATTAACTTCATCTGCGTAATTCTTAATGAAATTTCTATGAAATTTTGCTTTTTACTTCTCCAAGTAAATTTTATAAGTAAGTCGACTATTACTCGTTAACTTATTAACCTTACTCAGCTGTGATGATTTCTGTTTTAAGCTCATTATATATACTAATGCCATGAATTTTTTCACAGTACTAAAGATTCCTAAGCTAAGTCGCGGACAGACAAACAGATGGACGGATGGACGAAACTGTAAGGGTTCTTTATTGACTGCGCAACAGCAAAGAGCCGTCGTGTACTATTTAAAATTTGCATTTAAAATTCACCCCACAAAGTGTATAACCATCAAGGGAGTAAGTGTCATATCATACGCGAATAAAATTATTTTTCATAAAAATTCTTTATAATTTACTCGACTTATTAACGTAATAAAAAATATGTTTATTAGTCAATTAAGTTT